>VWZG01000813.1:781418-894062 GCA_013396735.1 Grallaria varia
AGGAAGGAAGGAGAGGAAGGAAGGAAGGAGAGGAAGGAAGGAAGGAAGGAAGGAAGGAAGGAAGGAGAGGAAGGAAGGAAGGAGAGGAAGGAAGGAGAGGAAGGAGAAAAACATCCCTAGGAATAAAAGTCTATTTAAAAATATACGTGAAAAAACTAATTGAGAATCACAGAATACACACAAATTTTGGGCTTAATTTTCCTATACTCTCATTTAAAAAATAAAAACATCAACAGAAATGAAGACACAGAAATCTCCAGCTGAGGCCAAATAAATACTGGCAGTGTCATTTTTTTCTTCCTAATAATGTAGAAGAGATTTTTTTGGACTGATGCTCCATAAGGAAGCAATGCTGTGTGTGATGAGTAAAGATACAGAGGTATGCATTATTTTGTGGATTATTCTGTAGTGAATGTATGGCAAATATCTAAGTGAATTTGGGCAGAGAAAAAAATGAATTCCATATGTAGTGTGTTATAATTTGCTACACAGAGTGGAAATCTCATGCAGGAGGGACTTATAGAGGAGGTCGCAATTTACAGGCAGTTTCAGGGAGGAAGAAAAGGGAGAGAGGGAAAGAAGGCACCTAAATCACTCAGTAAGATACACATAAGTCTCCCTGAATTAAGAGAAAGGAGTTCTGGCTCCCCAAACTGCCACTGTTTCCTGCTGAGAAAGCTTTAGATGAAGTCGGTAACTTAATCAGATTATGTGTGAGTTAAAATTGTGTGGCATGTGTGGACTGGACAGTAGAGCTTACCCTCAAGTTTTTTGCTCGTAAAGGTTTAAATCTGGTGGTATACATTCTTTACTACCACCAAGTAAATAATGAAGTATAATGATTACGCCATGGACACACGCATTGTTCAAAAGTAAATAAACCTCATACTGCTGCAAATCAAAGCAGTCTGCAATTGTGCCAAAATGATACGAAGCATTTTCCGACTCGATTGCCACTGTTCTTTGTGGTGATGAGGGCTCACATGCTCCCTCAGCAGGATTCATTTTTAAGATGCAAAGGTTTGACTAAGTGATTTGATTAACAGTGATTTAAATCAAAGCTATTTCTTCGTCTGTAGCAGGTGGAGTTTCACAGTAAATGGTTTAGTAGAAACATGGGTTTGTTTCAATTCATTTGACCTCCTTGCTCTCATGCACTGGATTAGAAACGAAAATGAATCTCAAAACAAATCTCCAAAGAACTGCCATGACCTGTATGGCTTCACCTATCAGTATGCCCAAGGAAGCTCAAAGATCTCCATTCTGCACTACCTTAGCTGTTATCTTTGAAAACTGATCCTTTCCTGTGGGAAGCAGACTTTATTTATTCCCTACAGGATTCAACCATTTTTGTTCATATATTGTTACTAAAAGAGTTCAATTTAATTTGTTTAATTGCAGGTATTTTGCAGCAGAAATTGTAATTAAAAATAGAAAACCTGAGTGGTATGATACAGCTTTTCCCCATACAAATAAATGTTCAGAATTTTTAGGCATCGCTGAATTTGAAGCTGAAGCTGAACCACATTTTTGACACTGACACAAGATTGATAATATGTGTCCAGATGACATCTTCATATACCTATATTTGTGAATATTCTTAGAATTAAGGTGTTACAGGCTTTGTGCAAGTATTCCTGGAACACCAAACCTCAATGAGTTACAAAGAGTTTGGTATACGGCCACAGGAATGACTGGCAAGGTAGATCTCACCTTATTTGCAGAGACATATAAAGCTTTATCTCTTTAATTTGTCAAAAAGAACATAAAAGAAGCAACCTGACCAGAGCCTGTAAGCAAGTGCTGAGGCAGAAGATTTCTGCTTGCAGAGAGCTCTTTCTACCTTCAAAGACTGAACAAAATTCAGTATATGGCAGGTAAAGCCAGACAAATTCCAAGTGGAATTGGTATATTGATCTAAACATTGGAAATAATAAACTATAAGTTTTGACCGAAGGATGTGATAGACATCACCTGGAATGCTACCCTTTATGTCTTTCTAAAGGCTACATTTTATCACAAAAGCATAGGAAACAGGGAAATTATAGCTTCTATTTTATGCAGAAAGTCAAGTTAAATTATCGTTATGTCTCTTCTAGCTTTAAAAAACTGCAGATCTACAGGCAAACAAAAGAACAGGTGGCAGTTATAAGAACAGACAAATCAGAGAAAAAAATTAGGCAAGCCAAGCCAAACCTTTGTGAATTCCTTTTGTTAATTATTCAGGCCACATGTTCTCTTTTCAAAATCTGCCAAATCATTTGTGCTCACATAGGAGCCCATCACACTCAAATAGATCACATTTTTCCACTCATAAAGTAGTGACCTTTTGAACTGTTAAAGTGATTTCTCATCAACAGAAACAGAAAAGACAAAAGTACCTCCCCAGTGATGTGCATCATGCTAAAAAGCAGGTAAGACTCCTCAGTCTCTGAGAGCAGTAGCACAAGAGGGAGTGAGACACTCAAGGCACATCCAGCTGCAGCCCAAAGAGCCAGTGCTGGCTTCCTGATGCGCCAGATGATGCCAGACCTCAGCACAAGTCAGAAGCAAAACTTCAGCTCCCATCTCCCCATTCCTGGTGACACCCCTTAGCTGCACTGTTATCTCAGCCCAGCAAGGCTGTGTGAGGGAAGAAGGAGGAAACTGGGCAGGAGGTGTTTCAGGTTGTCACCTTATACAGTTACTCTGCTCCCACTTAAGGCAATGGGCTGTGCACATTGACACTGCCCGTGGGCTGCTCGGCAAAGTTGCTTCTCCAGGAAACTGCAGTCACTACTGGAAAACCATTGCTCAAAGACAGTCTGATCCAGAGGTCCACCTTCGAAAGAACAGGCTGACCCAAAGGTCTACCTTCATCTGAAACACAATCATGAAAACATTCTTAAGATTCTGGAAGCAAAAACATAACCTAAATTCCACTGAGAATGCACCCTCACGCACACTAGTGACAATATTATGTCAAAGGGAATATATAATTTTTTTTTTTTTTAATGCATTCCCTCCAAACACTGACTTTCATGTTGCTTTCCTGATGCAACAGTGTGCAGTAGCACAGGTTAAAGCATGCCACAGCTGGCTCTGGTGGGCCAGCAGGGGCTGCAGGGGCAGGCTGAGGACTCCTGAAGAGATGGGGAAGGAGGAATTGTGCTCGCCCACCTGCCCACTTGCTCAGGACTTCGTTATTGCCAAGCAAAGGATGGTTTTGTTATCTTGCTTGATTTGTGTTTGCAAAGTTGCTCTCCTGCTGAACACACCTTACTACCTTTTGCAGCATTTATTTCTACTCAGCTATTTTACCAGTCTCTGTTTCAGCATCCAGCCTGGGTCGTGGCCAGTGGATGAATGAGTGCTAAGTAACAGATTCATGTACACAATCAACATGTGAGAAAAAAAAACAAGCAAGACTCAGAAAAAGGCATATTCCAAAAGCATTCAGCATGGTTAAACAGAGGCAAACTGGGGAAATCTGCACTTCTTTTTGTCAAACTAAAGGAAGACACATATAAATTATGGTCTGCTTTCAGGATCCAATTCTGCTTTCCTTAAAATCATAACTATAAAGAGCCAGCCAGTTATATATACGCATATATCTATATATCTATATATCTATCCATATATCTCCTCCAAGTGGTCACCCCTGCACATGTTCCAATGTGTCCTTGAGTGTGATACCACATTCGGGTAAATGAGACATGTTTTGTAATGATGCAAAACTACTGCTGGTTTGGGGATGTCACCGTTTGTGTTCTGAGCTTTTACATCTTTACTGAAACGTTGAATTCAACTGATACTTTTATTTAAAAGGTTCAGACTATAATAATACTGATTTTATGGAAATAGAAGGACCAGAAGGAATTCAAGGGATAGAAGATCTCAAAACTCTGGAACAGAAAGAATGTCTCCTTATGAACAGCCTCAGTAGAGATCAATATGTCAAAATCCAAGAACGACACTCAAGGTATTTAGAAAGACTATAAAGATGTTTTATGAAAATGACACAGGGAAAAAAATGTCCCTCTCTTATGAGCAGGGAGTTCAACTTAGAATTTCAAATTAACTTATTGTATGATGCATTATTTAATAAATGTTAGCATTAATTTTTGAAGAGTTCAATTTGCATACTATTACTGGGCCAAATGGTTGATGAAGATCACAATTAAAGAAAGATGCACCATTCATTTGGCTAAAAAAGAAAAATCAAACGAAGTCAAACCATCATCGCTACACAGAATAAAGGTGGCCTCTAACTGCCAAAAATATAAAGCTCTGTGACAGATGTATTTAAAGTTCTGATGATATTTAAATGAAATTTCTTGTAGTCTGACCCTATGCAAAAGCTCAAGATCCTCTCCTAGACTCAGTTAAAATATGTTAAAAACAAAAGCTTCTATCCTAGGAAAAAGACCCAGGGAAAGAGAAGTAAGTTAGAGCTTCTTTTAGGATGACATCTGAAATAAGTTTTCATGACATTATCTATGACTGATTTTCTGGGGTTTTTTTGTTTGTTTGTTTGGGTTTTTTAATGAAAAATAAAATTAAAATATTTCTGCTAAAGTCTTAACATTTACTTATCCTGCCAGCTATATGTGTTATAGCAAATAATGTTACAGCTACAAATAAACATTGGCATATAGAAAAAATGAACTATAAAAGATGGTAGGTCTTACAGATTCATGGATTATTATGCTGAAAGAGATGATTGTGACCCTCTAGTCTGACATCCTGCATAATGCAGGCCACAGGACTTCTCTGAATTAATTCCTGATTGAACCAGGGCATCTCCAATAGACTCCCATTGCCTACCACCTTTTCCATGGTACACAGAGCTCCTCCATGAAGATCCTAGTTTGCCACATGTCACCTTTGTTTTGGATTCAGACAAAAAGAGTAAATTAAACATTTTCAAATTATTTTTCGTACCCCTAAAGATCCTCTTGTGAAAACAATACCCACACCAATAAGTGAAAAACATTAAGAATTTCTAGTCTTTCATCAAAAACTGGAAAATGTGTATCAAAATGTAATTCAGCAAGAGGGTGACGGGAGGAGTTGTTGGAAATAATGGTCCAGTAAAAGACTTCATCTTGTTTCTTTTAACCTCAGCATTATCACCTTTAAGAACATGAATCACAGTTTCTTTTCTGATGTCAGTTTGGAAGGACTCAAACACTCAACTGGCCTGGCCTGACACCACTGCAAAGGACAGAGGGTTTCTCCCTCATCTTCATGCCTCTTGAATCCTGCATGCTTTGTCACAGCAATGAAAAGGCACTTCAGATGCTGCTAAGAGAAATTGATGCTGAATACAATACTGAGGAAGCATCTGGCATTTCTAGCCTTGGACCAGGACTGCATTGTACTTGGGACTGCACAAAACAGAGCAAAAGGAAAAAACTCTGTCACAAAGACAATATTTTGGACACAAAAGGAGGATAATGTGCAATTTCAGAGTTATTCAGTGTCATCTTCTCTTAATCAGGAGATCCAGCACAGAAGAAAGCACAAAAACTTGAAAGTTGGCCGGCCGGGAGTCAACATCCACCTTCAGATATTGAATAAGGGCTGACTGGAGACAACATTGGCTATGTGTTGTACACAAAAACAAGTAGGGCGTTTTTGAGGTGGTAAAGGGTAGAGAATCCCTGAAGAGTTGCATAGAGAGGATTCTCTCGAAAAGCTGCCTTTCCTGCAAGGATATGCAAAATAGTTGTTGCAAAGACCAATATTGTCTCATTATTTTCTTGATACTCCCTGGCTGCCTGCACCATCTGTTGTTTTTGAGAATTCCTATGCCATAATACGTAAAGCAGAGCCATGGCTTGGACATGAAAACTAAAAATCTGAGGTGAAGATCATGTCCCTGTTAGTGGTGTGAGTCGCAGGCAGGGTGGTGCAACTGCTCATAGCAACAGAGAAAAGTCTGGGGCAGAAAGGAAAGAGTTTTTTTTTATGTCATGTTGCACTCGAGTTGAAAGCCACATCCATGAAGAGATATAAAGGTTTAGCTTTTCAACACAAAGATCTATTTCAGGACAGAGCATTAGGGATACATGTATATGATTCATCTGCACAGAGATGGTAGCTGAAGTTGGGTTATTTAACTAAATTGCCCAGATATCAGATGCTGAGGAAATGTTGCAGCATTAATGTCTTCGAAGAGTAGAGCTGACACACAGCATAACATTGGGAGGCCAATGTCCATGGAAGCTTTATCTGGTATTGAATGTTATGGTTCATTTTATCAGAATGGTACACTGTACTCATAGTCCGTGCTTTTCCCTGGCTACCCATCTACTGCCAGGTCAAAGTGTTGGTTATAATCTTTAAATCCCTACAAAGCTTTAGGTTCTGCAATTCTAGAGACTCTCTATTTTATATTCTCATACAACAGTTAATCCTAGTTATGGCTGTTTCAGGTAAATGGGAAAAAGAAGCAAAGTATGCTGTTTAATGAAGCCACAACTCAATTTATTTGAGAATTATTATCTGCACCATGAAGCCATTTGTAAATCTTTCCCCACTGAAGAAGACTAACCACCCCACCGAGCCACTGGACTCATTTGTTTATTAGATGTTAGAAATTTTACTCTATACCACTACTTTTTTAAAAGATATCTTCCCCTAAAACCATTTCCAGTATGGATTCATGAGGAAATCTTTTCCACCATGGACTGAATACCTCCATTAGAGAACTCTCTAAGATAAACTTAGGCTAATAGTAAGTAGGTAACCCCATGACTGACTAACCAGCCAGGGCGAAACAACATACCCCATACTGAATAGTATAAAGGCAAGAGGAACAGTATTTTGAAAGCATCTAATGGATAACACCTCCAGCTGACAATGTTGATCTTGGAGTAGGAGCCACTAACCCAGATATGTGAGCAGGATCAGACTTTGGAAAGACAACGGAGCTTACATCCCATTCTGTATATAAATCCACATCCAATAGCATATATGAGTCAGAGGGCATGGGGGAAGTGGAGTGGGAAGAAGGATCTTACAAAGGCACATAGTGATAAGGTGGGGGGCAGTGGCTTCGGACTGCAAGAGAGTCAGTTTATATTAGATATTAGGAAGGAATTCTTTACTGTGAGTGTGGTGAGGCACTGGAACAGGCTGCTCGGAGAAGCTGTGGATGTTCCATCCCTGGCAGTGGTCAGGGTCAGGCTGGATGGGGCTTTGAGCAGCATTGTCTAATGAAAGGTGTCCCTGCCCATGGAGGGGGAGTTGGAACTAGATCTTTAAGGTCCCTTCCAATTCAATCCAGTCCACTGATTATATGATTAAGTGATGAGTCTATGAAGCTTTGATATCTATCTTGAAAAGTGTTACATTGATGTTAAAAATTCGTGTTAATCTGTTTGCATTTTGAAAATGCAAGCTAAACTAACAGTAGTCTCATCACAATTTTTTGTAGATTGATAGGCTATTGTTATACCTGCAAAATCTGATAGGTGTCTCATTTTCAGCAACAAAAATATGGAAATTATTTAGGAAGCTTTAAGCACATTAAGTAGTAGGTACTTAAAAGCATATTTTATGGAATAACTGTTTTATGACAGATAAAGAAAGACTCTACATGAATACACCTTGTTGAGAACCTTTTTCCAACTCAAATATCTTGGCTGTTAAAATATATATGTATAATTCCAAAAGTAATTAAACCATATTATGTACTACTTCCTTGCCAAATTTTCCTGCTTCCCTGGTAACACTTTTTAATTCATGCAAATACTTAAAAAACTTAACAGAAAAACCCGGAACAGCTGAACCACTATCCTTGAAAATTTATTTTAAATTTTCATATCAGTCACAAGATAAATCATTGAAGGTCTGGATGCCAAGTTTCAGACTACTGGGTTTTTTTGTTTGTTTGTTCGGGGTTTTTTTGTTTTGTTTTGGGTTTTTTTGTTGCAGAAGGTGTACTTTTCTATTGAGCTTTATAACTTAGAAATTATAGTAATTATCCAGTCTGATTATTGCAATGCCCTTGGGTGCTGCTATAATTTATAATATATATGAGTATGAATAGAAAAAAATAACAAATAACAGCAAATATAAAATAAAGAAATAATGAATAAAAGTGAACATTATTTCAGGGGTTATGCCACTATAATAATAGTGTCTGATTCTTATCTGTTTAAATCTTACTTTACTGACCATTTATAGATCTGGTCTTTCAATAACCCTTGTTACTTAAAGTAACATTAATTTATTCACATATCATTCCTCAAGAAAAAGCCATTAGCACACAACAGTGCAATGGGATCTAAGACAATCAGATAAAAACAGATACTTTGGTCAGGTTAATTTAAGATTTTTTTCCTCTGTCACTAATAAACTAATGGGAATAATGAAAGGTGGTGTTAAAATATCTGACCCTTGATACCATCTGAAGTACTTTCTTTTTGCCTGAAGACCACTATTTAGTGCTTCAGAGGAAAACATTATTTTGGTTTTCTTCTGTTACAACAATGTGAGGTGGTAGTCCCTCAATAAAAGGTGTCTGTTGAGAATAAATGATCCAGGTATGGTGCTGTCAGCTGAAAAATGTTGTTACCCGGTAGCATGGATTGCACTGTCCAGTAGTGATTCAGAGGATTCTGGACCCAGCAGCCTTTGGGGCTAACCTTGCACAGCTGTAGTGACAGGGATAAAATGTATCCTTTGTAAACCAAGTTGAAAATCTCCAGAGATTAGCTATGTTAATGTATTTATATGGTAGTGACAGATGAAGTATCAAGCGTGTAAAGCATAGGCTGGTATCAAAACTTTACTTCTTGTTTCAGGGAAGATTTGTCTCTGTATGCTCCAGGATGCACTCCCAGATACCTGGCCAAGTGCTTTGCTCTCACAGCACTTACTTCCTCCAGAGGTCAGCCACTTCTGGAATGCAGAACTCTTCGCTCAACACATCCCAGGGCCCCACCTGGCAGCTGGGAGTTCTAGGACTGTTTTTCTTGTGGTGGGTTTTCATTTGAAAGTGCCTGAAGTATTGTGAGTTGCGTCAGAGCCCACCAGAATGGTATTTTTGATAGCAAGACACTAAAAGCACCTTTTGCATGCTTGGGAGCACAAATAAAGTTTGAAGGTACTGGTGAAACAGACAAGAATTTTGAGGCTACTTGAGATATATAGGATGGTCTTGTCTCTCTTTTCAGATCTAGCCTGTATTGTTCATTGTAGGGGGTCTGAACTCTCTAGGAAGGACCAAGAGAGAAATACTGTCTTGAATCACTGACAGCACAGCTATTTCCAACAACACTGCTGGGATATAACCCTGTATCTCTATTTCTTACGTGCATTACATTATTCAGGAACCTAATAATCAGGACAGAAACTAACCAGCAGACTGAGATTTCACTATAAATATTGGAAACCAAAAGGGACAAGTCAATAGACTGAGCCCAGCTAACTTAAACACCATTTAACAGGATGCTAAGAAAGTGAAACAGTTTGAAGAAACAATCAAATCTGTTCTACTATTGTGTTGGCAGCCCCAGACCTGAGGAACAAATTACATATTGACCAAAAATTTAGGTCCTTTGCCACAGGCAAGGCAAAAAGCCCTTGAAAATCTAAGACACGTATCCTGTCTAAGTATTAACATGTTACTTACCTGAATTGTAATACCCATCTCCAGTATTAGTATTCTGTATTACTGGTTTTATTGCATACCATGACCCAAGTTCTGCCTTTCAATATCTGTGCAAATCATTGCATATCTCAGAAAATCTCTGCTGCACTAGTGCAGAAACAGGGACTTTTTCTTATGCTGAATGGCAGGATAGAAAAATCACAACAATTTGCATACCAATATGGTTGCATGAGTGATGTCTGATGTATTTTATTAAAGTAATTCCTGGCTTCAGCATAAATCAGATGCAGAGAAAATTATTTATCATTATTTTTTCAGTATATTTTCTTTATTTGAATAATCAGTTAAAATATTTTAGTTACTTGTGTTAAGCCTTAATAAGATCCTATAGAAATTAAAAACAGGGGTTTTAAGTGAGATATCAATTAACATAAGAATCAATTTAATGGTAATTTAAATGGCTAACTTATAATTTTTGCATAATGAATTGGCCTGTGGGCTTGAAGTCCTAATCATGACTAATTAATTTAAAGGATGTTACTTTTTATTATCATTGAAATGTCTGACAGGTGATAAAACATTTAGGGTTGCAGCCACAAACTTTCTACATCAACTGTAATATAAGACGACAGGTTTATATAAACCCCTTCCCTGAAAAATGAATATTTAAGGAAAACAGTGTTAAGCATTTTGGATCGAATTCAGCCATGGTAGAAATGGGTTAGAGTCCCGTGAAGAAATTATGTTTGCCTATGTGAAGGTTCAGTTTTACCCTATCTTTCTAGGAACTGGATGGAGAAATTCTGGGTTTCTTTGTTATGTGTACATAGTCCTATTTAAATGAAAGCATGCATCATGCAATGAAGTCTTCACCGGGTGAAGCTTTCACTCAAACTTTTCTTTGATTTTCCTTAAGTGAATCTGAATAAAATTAAAAGGTGATGTAATCAAATCATAATATGTGGTATCTTTTAAAGAAAATAATGAGTCAGGGTAAAGACAGCTCTAGTGCTTTCCCCCAAGACATAGTAATTGCAACCTGCAGTGTGTGTATAGATACACCAGTTATGCAAGTGGTCTAAATGTGCCCCATGGACTCAGCACTGCATGCTGGTGTGAGGTGTTTGTTGGAGCCCGCTCTGTCCTCTGCCTCCCATTGAATTCCTGCCCTGATGCCACTGAGGCTAAAAAGGTTCTTCCTGTCCTTCAGTCCTTTTGCTCGTAGGTAATCCAGGTTGTAGGAATCTGTAATAGCAGGGAAAGAGAGCAGGCCATAGAGGATGGATAACACATCTCAGAGGACTGTAGTCAGTGTCAGGTGGGTAATGGATTGAGCCTTCAAAGGGTTGCCTAAGGTTTGCCACTCAAGGTGAACCCCGAGCCCTCTCCCTGCGGTCAGGAGTTTGTGCTTGTGGGCTTTTTGAATAGTCTGTCGAGGCAGCTTTTCCAAAGCAGGTGTCAGGTCTCAATGCCCAGAGTGATGGAATAAAGCTATATGGAAATTGAGACTAGTCTGTCTCCAGAAGCTGCAAGAGCAGGGCTGTACCGGGCTGTAAGGAGCACCTGTAATCTGAGCAACTCATGTAACCAGATAAACTGTCAGAAAATTTTCAAGATTTGTCAGCTGTCGCCCAGATCACTGACCATGAAAGCAAGCAGCTTCCAGAGTTATGGAAATGTTTCTCTCCATTCGGTGAGTGACACCCGATGGGGGACTCTACAAAAAACTTGCATGTAATTTTTTTTTAAGAGGCTAAAGAAGGAAAATTATTACCTGACTTACATGAAATGCAATGTTAGACCCCTGTGCATGACAGAGGAGTTACAGCATCACAATGTTTCACCGGGACTAAGAAGGTTAACCTGGATTTTTACCTGTATCTTTCAGATGACTGATTGTTCTTTGCTGCCCTTGGTGAAGAAATTCTTGATTGCTAGACTATCACTCAACAAAAAATTCAAAATCCCTTGTTTTCATACTGATTAGGAAAATAAATATATTTAGAAATTAGATTTTCCAGAAGAACTAGTCACCTTTTCTTAGAACACCTTAACATCAGCAATTCATATAAAGTCTTAAAAAAAATCAGCAAGATGAGACACTCTTTCATAGAGAAATTATTTCATATCACAAAATTCAATAGGAACAATAAAGGAGAAATTATATAAACAGCGCAAATCTGAGAAAAAAATGGGAAGGAAAACAGCAGTAGAGACATCAATAATGAAGTGTAATTTGAAATTACTAGGGCTACGCAGATGAGCAGAGGAAGCTTGTGTAGGACCCATGAGTACATAACTGAAGGTTAGTCAGTAGTACACATGTGGGCCACTTGTACATCAAAAAAAAGGACAAAGAAACCGGTATACAGACAGTTATGTGTGGATAAGCAGGAGACAAGATCTATATGAAAATCTTTACATGATGCTGCATCAGCTTCCTTGTTTGCTGGTTTGGGCTTGGGTAGAGTTAATTTTCTTCACAGTGGCTGATATGCAGCTGTATTTTGGATTTGTGAGGAACACAGGGTTGATAGTATAAAGACATTTTTGTTACTACAGAACAGACCTTACACAGAGCCAAGGCCTCTTCTGGTTTTTGTACTGCCACACTAGAGAGGAGACTAAGGATGGAAAACTGGGAGGAGACACAACTGGGACAACTGACCGCTACTGACCAAAGGGATATTCCATATCATGTGACACCATACTCGGTGTATCAAGTGCAGGGAAGATGGAGGAACGGGGGACCATTTGCAGTGATGGTGTTTGTCTTCCCATGTAACCATTGCATGTGATGGGGCCCTGCTGTCCTGGAGATGGCTGAACACCTGCCTGTCCATGGGAAGCAGTGGATTTATTTGTTTTACTTTGCTTATGTGCATGGCTTTTGCTTTCCCTATTAAACTGTCTTTGTCTCAACCCACAAGTTTTCCAGCTTTTACCCTTCTCATTCTCTCCCCAGTCCTACCGGTGGGGAAGTGAGTGAGTGGCTGCGCGGTACTTGGTGCCTGACTGGAGTTAAACCAGGGCATGCTGTAAATAAACATTTTTAGTATTATAGATTCCAAAATATGAAATGCCATATAACCACCTACAGTGAAGAGGGAGCATGTCAGACCATTTTGCATTGCCCTAAATGCAACTAAGGCAGGTGAAGAATCCAAATGAAAATCTCATTTTGTTTACAGAAAGATATGCAGCTAATTTTGTTCAGTTACTACCATAGAAATTACATGTTTTCTGCTTTAGCTATATTCTGCCACAGTTAATAATTAAAACACAAACACATGAAACACTACTTTAATGGCAGACTTTGTAATTACACAAGTACTGTTAAATGTTTGTTTTGTAAACATACCTGAAATTCTTTTGTACATACTGTAATTAAGAGATCATAAAAGGAAAAAACTGGACCACTTTTTTTTTCCCCAGAAACAAGAGTAACTGTACAGGAGCCATCATCAAAACAGGCTTTTCACAAAGCCTCAAAGTATCTAAGCACATAAATTGGTCAATGCATGTCTATTTCTGATTCCGCAGTTTATTTTTCAGAAGACTAGAGCTGTTGGTTCAACCTGCTTACAGCTGTTGGAAGAAACCCTGCACCAGCATGGCAGTGCTCAGGAGCTGAGGAAAAGGCAGGGCTGCCAAACCTGTTCTGAAGTCTTGAGAAAAGTAATGGTGGCTCTGAGGGCAAAGACTTTCATTTGAGCAGCTATGGGAAAGGATTTGGATTTACATCCTGGGTTTCTCAGTAAATGACTTCAGGTTTTGGAAATCTTTCTTTCCAAAGAACTTGCCCAGACTGTGCTTTTTTTGTTATGTTACCTGGATTGGTGTCTATCTCATGGCAAAGAGTAGTTGGGGAAATAAAGAAGGGCAGAAGAGAGATCTAAAAAGAAGTATCTTGCAGAAAGAAGAAAAATTACAGAAATAAATGTACTGTGCCACAGGAGAGTGGGACCAAGGCTAAGGAAAATACTGAGGCCAGAAAGGAGTTCAATCCACAAAGGCAGGGGGCAAGAAGAGGAGGAAGTAGAAATACCTGAAATTTTGAGATAGGAAGGGAAAAGAGTGAAGGTCCTCAGGAAGACAGGAAGAAAATGAGACAGGCTTCCAGTTCATTGCCAGACCCTCTTTTCCTTTGATTTCTTATCATCCTCCTCAGCTTTCTACTGAAAAGCTGGCAGCTTGGGTGACCAGACAAGCTCCTCTTCACACACTCCAGGGCCCTTCCTCCCAGGCAAATACCTGTATTTTCCTTTTTTCACTCAGTTGGGTTTTTTGGTTTGTTTTTGAACCTTTGCATTCTTGCAGTTGGACTTCTTTATTTTTTTTCACAACAGGGGTGTTGTTTGACAACAATAGGATTTTAAAGGAAATACAAGATGAAATAGCTGAATTCTAGACCCTGGAATCGCTATAATCACTGATCGTTGTCCACAACTTCTCCATTTCTCATCATGCTCAGCATTTTCTTTTCATCTGAGAACAAAGTCTCTGTAAAGCACAGGCATGGGCTGATTTTCCCCTCCTTCCCCGTTACACACTTCCCCAGACGATATTACTGCTAACACATTCTTCCCAGCAGGACTCTCAGGGTTTAAAAACAGCCTTCTCTGGGTGAAGTAGCAGACTATCCACCTGGGCTTCCAGAGCTCAACCATTGCCCACCGTGTGGTTATTTTAAAACATTAGCCTAGTTTGCTATTCAGAAGGGACAACATTTGAGCACTGTTCTAATACATAATTAGGCACAAGTAAACAGTTTTATGCATTTTTTCTTACTTTTATTTTTTCATTTAGGTCACCCTGCCTTTAACTACAGCCATCACCTCCCCTTCAAAGACTGTTTGAAAGCCATCTCTGTCAACACACTTTTCAAAGCAGCATCCGAACAACCAGACAAGCTGCTTCTATTGACTTCTGCTGCTGTTTCAGCACATAAAACATCTTCTCATTTTGTATCCCGTCTTCACCTGCCCTTGTAGTCATGTAGTCTCATTTCAGTGTTTCCTTTGAAATCCACTCAATCAGCAGCAGCTGAAATCTTTTCTGAAATCCATCCATGCACAGTTCATGTATCCTGGTGAGCCTGCTCATTGATGCTTATCTCAGCGCTGCTTTCATTGAACTAGGCTTTTACATTCACACCAAGGCTGCTCTGAAGGTATACATATGTACATGTAAGCAGTCCTGCAAAGTGAAAAAATTCAAAAGGAAGTACGGCAAACACACCCACTTCTGGTTCTCTAAGGTCTAGACACTGCAACAGAGGATATGTGTTCAGATCTGCATAGATAAAAAGAGAACATCAAATACAGGAAAATCTTTCTATCCTTACTGAGATGGGCATCAAAACTATACAGAGGACACTTGAATTTACTGATACATTTTGTTTGTACCCTGGTCTTTTCCTAATAATTTCCTGCTTTCTATTTGGTTTTTGTTTGTTTGTTTTTAACAGCTACTGTGTGTTAGGCTAATGTTTTCTTAGAATTACCTATTATGACTTTGAGATTTCTTTACTATGTGGTAACAGCTCAGAGTTCAATACCATATTTGTAAAATGAAGCTTGTTTTTCTTCATCTGCACTACTCTGCATTTATTAGCACTGAATTTCATCTCCCGTTTTACTGCCCAATTACTCAGTACTGTGAGATCCTTCCACAGCTCTTCAGAGCCAGCTTTCATTTTTACTACACTGAATAATTTAACATCATCAAGCTTTATCAGTCTCTACCACCTTTTCTAGATCCCGTATGAATATGCTGAACAGGACAAGCCTTAGCACAGATCTCTGTAGGGTGCACTATTTTCCTCTCCTAATGACCATTTACTCCTACCTTTGTTTTGCTATCTTTTAAGAAGACATTTATCTGTGTTAGATATTTATCTGTTCTTGCTAAACTGATCACACTGAAGTTTTTACATGAAATTTTGGTGAAGATTAGTGAAACCTCTGAAATATCAGAACACTATCTGTTGTTTCATCCTTGTGCACATACTCCATGATTCTCTCAGGTAGATGACCTGAGACATCAGTTCCCTGTGCAAAAGCCATGAAACACTTCTGCCTACATTGGTCAAATTGTTTGCTGATAATTTCTACAAAGCTTCTCACCCTGGACATCAGACTTGCAGAGCATTCAGCAACCTGTTTTAAAAATTGGCATCATATTTGCAACGTTCTATTCCAGAGGCATGGAAGAAGTTCAAAGTGATAAATCATACTCTGTAAGCAGGTCAAGACTTTCATTGTATGGCTTCATTATAATGTGTACCTGTACCTATAAAATCCCTATCTGAAGATTGTTTTATTATTATAGAATATAGGTATATTATAGAATATCAACATATCTATTAGAGAATATCAACACGTCAACAGATTCTCTGACATTTTTGTTTCAGGCAGACTCTCTAAGACATTCCCCAAGAAGGTTCTAGCATTGAAGCCTCTTTGCAGTGAACATGAATGCAAATAAATTCTTCCGTTTTCCAGCTGCAGGCAGGTTTGCTGTGAGTGCTCACTGCACACTCTGATCAACTATTGATCCCTGAAATACCAAAGATTCTTATAAAAGCTTTTTTGGTCCTGAAATATTGGTAAAAAGTACTGGTGATTAATTTTAGTAAGTTTAGTAAACCTCCCTTACTTGCTGCTTTACTTTTCCAGCCCTTCTTTGATCTCTCTAGAGTCTTGCTATATGCTAGATGCAATTATATTAATCTGTGACACTTGCAAATGTTACCTTCTGATTATTTATGTCGCCTTACAAGTGGAACCAAAGGCATTGGTGCATCCAGAAGAGTTGGCAGCTAAGGGTGGGTCTGTAGAATTCCCCTGGAATGTTTCAGGATCAGCTGGGTGACTAAGTCTGCTCATGGGTCTGCCTGCAGAGGGTCCTTTTTGCTTAGCTGGTGATCTGCTTCCTCTCTCACGCCCCTTTTCTTTCCTAAGCTGTGCCCCTGCTTATCCTTTGCCATCTATTTTTTCAGTAGACAGTTTTAACACAGGAACTGTTAAAACTTTATGAAAATAAAGGATTTCTCCAGATACAGAGAGAAAACAAAGAAGACAATTTTACCTTTACAAAAATAAGCTTACAGCTTAGGCCACCTCTGCCTTGCCATGTGCTGCAGCCTGAGAGGACGTACGGCAGACCCCACATGTGCACATACCCTGATACCCTCTTCCATGTTTACCACCATATGCCATGGTCAGACCAATCCCCTTTCACTGAACTGTCAAACCCTTGTGTCTGGGTTTAAATTCTGGCCTTTGGGAAAATACCTGCTATTATATTTCTTTAAGTATGAACTTGAGGAACTCAATAAAGTCTTTAGATCAGGCACTATGGAGAAACAGAACTTTTGCTATCCACCATTTGCTGCATGTGTCTTTTCAGCAACGGTATTTAAACTTGATACTAGTAAGCACCACACCATCTTTTTGATAACTTTTTTTTAGACATTTACCAGACAATCAGAAGAAAAAAGGTGGTGAAATTATTAGAAAGATCAGTTTCAATATTTTTTTCATTACTATCTTTTGTCCCAAAGAGCATAGCATAGACTTGGAAACAAAAAAGGACAAAATAATAGAAGGTAAGAAATACCTGCCTGCAGGAAAAGAAGGAAGTGAAATAAAGAATAACAATTTGCCACCTACATTGTTTGCCTTTGCCAAAAGGAAGAAGAACAGTCCTCTTCTGAAGGGTGCATTAGGTCAAAAATTCAACCAGAGTCAGTAAGGATTAAGCTAGTCAAAAAGAAGACACAAAAATAGAAGGGAGTATCTGCTTTCTGCGTATCTCAGCTGTATCAACTGTTTCACTGGGTCTGCTTATGTCTTCTTCTTTACAGCTCCCATCCAGCTATTTTTTCTTCAGCTGTATACTGCTTTTGCCCGTCCAGGTTCTCAGAAACTGGACTCACTGTCCAAGTCCCAAGGCATCAGACAGGAGTTTCTCTTTCACTGAACATTTGCTCTCACATATCTCAATTCCAGTTTTACACAGGACGTGTTAGCTCAGCACTCTCACATTTTCAGAATTGATACTCTATGGAATGAAAGTATTTCTTTTACTATCATATGACTTTTTAATCTGTTATACTTATGAAAATGTTCATAGGAAAAAACAGTCTTAATCTTAAAAGAATACCTTTTAACTGAATATGCCAGGGCTCTCTACGGGGGATTTGTTTGGGAATCAGAGCTCTCTATAGCCCTTCATGTCAGATGATACTCAGCAAAGGTGCACTACATGAAACAGGAGTTCAGTTTTTCTCTCATCAGCAACATACACAGTAATTGATAGCTGAGGCAGTTTGTGAACGTAATAGAGCCCTGAGAGTGATCTTCAGCTTGTATTCACTACATGGCCATCTGCTGTTTTTTCAAATAGAAGTTTTATTAACTTTTCTGTTTTAACCTCTAGTATTTCTACAAGAGCCACAATTAAATATTAACACTTCAACTTGCAAAAAGAACATTAATCATTCCTTTTCTACTAATAACACTTGGTCTTTGCTTCTGAACATGTCATAAATGTGATAAAGAAAGTGCTAGAGTACAAGGGAGGTCTCATCAGCAATCGGGTCAGTGAGGTTAGAAAATTTGTGCATCATTTCTTTCTCTCAAGTGAAGAGCAATTAGGATGTTTTGTGACGAGGAGAAAAATCACGCACATTTTAATCTCCATGTGTACATTCTATTTTGCAAATACAGATCAGGCATGTTTCTGAGCACATTATGAATTAGAATTAAGATGTTGGAACTACTAAAGTTGACACATCCAGAAATGGTTCAATTTAAGCTGCAATGCTGAATAGGATAAATACCTGATGGTCTTGTTGAAGTCAGGTTTGAAGTACTGTTCACATCTGGAGAACTTATTAACTAATGTAATTTAAAATATATAATATTTGTGAATGCAGCATAGCAAGCAGGTTACAAGAATCCAGAAAGAAGCACTCATAACTTTGAAGATACTAGTCTTAAATGCCCAGTTTAAGTTTTCTTGCATATGATTTAAGCTTCTGAAATGACAGCCTGAGGATTTTTTTGCTTTTTAGATAGAAACCATTGAGTCTATAAACAGTTCTGAAAAGGCTGAGGTCAATATATTATGAAACCATGGACTTTATTGCTTCTTTAACTAGTGTGCTTGAAATACTTTCCATTTCAGAAAAGGTAGGTTAAGGGATTCCACCAATCAGGAAAGATACTCTGAAAATATGGATCCAAATAAACAGTGAAGGGGCTACTGCAATGACTCTTAGGTATCAGAAGATAATTTTATCAGCATAACTCACCTGGGAAAAACATAAGTAAAAGGCAGAACTTATGACAATCATGCCATTAGTAGACAGCATCTCTGATGCTTAAAGTCATAGTCTTGCAGCACTAGCGCATCTTTCAGCATTGAAGACAACAGCGAACTGGCAAAAAGAACCCATAATCAGTTTCCCAAAGGCAAGCTAAATGTGAGGAGAAATAGAAGCAGGTAATACTGAGTGGAAAACATGAGTATTGCAGTGCATCTCAGGTTCACTACATAATACTTGGAACTGTGAAAAATGTTTGGAACTCTCTTAGCACTATCCTTATTAAAGAGAGCTGAGTTAAGCTAGTAAAGACCTTTTAGAAATCCATCTTCCCATGCGTGTCTTATTTAAAAAGTAACCAAACCAAACCAAAACCTAAACCAAACAAACAAAACAACAACAAAAAAACCCAAAAAAAACCAAACCAAAGAAAAATCCAAACAGAAACCATAAAAAAGCAAACAAACTAAAAAACCCCCCAAAACATCCTCACCACCTTTGAAAAATTTAGAAAAGGTGGAGCTGGTAGTGACAATCAAACAGAAACCACCATGACAGCTAATATAGCATGGTGCAAGAGATATGGCTTGGTATGGAAGTAAATTCCCCAAAAAGTAATCCACTAAAGTTCCTTTTGTATATTACAGCCACCTGGACAACAGGATACAGTGATACACTGCAGAGACCTATATAAAGTTCAGCTGAATCCTGGTAAGGACCTGAAGGACACAGGAAAGCACTGTGGTAGTACATGAAATCTACTGCTTTTCAGAATAGCTCATATTACCCTCAATGGAAAATCTACCAAATCCAGCCATTTTCTGTTGAATGTTCTTTTATCAGTAAAATCTTTTGCTTCCCGAAACAAAAATACCTTGTCAGGAAGATTTTGAAGTCTCAACTTTGAACACGCAATCCACTCCTTTTTGTTGTTTCATAATAACTTGGTGGTACTTCTAAGATATTATTTTTCTGAAGAGAAAGTGAGCCATGTCAGCATGATGGGGAAAAGAAAAATAAAGCTCTGAGAAAGGAGACTGGACTACTCTGCTGCTGCAAACACTCCACAACTGTAGCTCTTGGCAAGCAAACAACAGAGGCATGGCAATGAATGCACTAAGGAGGCTTATTTCCTGAGCATGGAGGGACTCCCTGTCAGCTGTCAGCAGCAACTCTTTGTCCAAACAGTGCCCTGAGGTGTTGAGTTGGTGTCCCCACACAGGGCAGCCATGATCCCCCCATGGATCTGGCTGTGTTGTGACACATGCCTTCCCACACTAATTGTCACTTTGATCTGAAGTTTTGTGCAGGCACAATGCTGCCAAAGTACTGGTTTTATGCTTCAAATTCTGTAGTTAATTCAGCCAATGTGGTCTCAGATGTATCTGCAGAGAGGGAAGATATCACTCCTTTCCTCTCCTATATCAAGCAAAAAGAACAGTAAAATACAAATGGTTTCCAGGCAGATAGAAAGAAAAGCACACCTATACTGAGAACATATTTCACAAACTTTTATCACCTGCTGGGATGAATAAAAAAACTTTCTCTGGAAAGGAGACACTAGAAGGATAGAAAGATGGAAACTCTGTGAGGTTTACAGAAAGGCAAATGTGACTGGCATGCATCCGTGTTATTAGGGTTCATGTCAACTCATGTAGGGTTTCACTAAGGCAGCTGAACTTAGAAATTAGGTCTCTTTGCATCCACTGTAGAAATGCAGTCCTAAATCATCCTCTGGAAACATCTAGCCCTCTTCTCAGACTTCACGGAATATTGAGGGCAACTCTAGCCCTAGTTCAGACACCTAACATTAGATAATTGACTATAACTCTTTGTTTGAAGTTAACAAACACCAGTTGTGGTGACCAATACGTTTAATACGGGTATTGGGGAAAAGCACATGGAGCTTTCTCATTTAAACGTAAGTATTAAGAGGCCAGATTGGTGGAAATACTCTGTTTTGCTTTATAAGAAAAATATTCAATTACTGTAAAGACATGTTCTACACATGACATCTTTACATTCCATATGCAAAACATCACGCTGCTATTGTTTAACACACATAAGCATATGTGTGCATGACTGGTGCTTCTGCATCCCTACTGCATGGGGGCCTGTTGTACAGCACTCCCGATGTTCAATAGCACATGGTCTCTAAAATCAGGTGCTCTTGTGTGACTATACGTTAAATTGTCATATATTATAGTGAGTTAAGTATAATTTTTCACATTTTAAAACAAACTTTGAGGAACTTTCTATACAAGGCTTCTAATATATAAATGACCATGATAGAGGGATTCTAGCTGGCAGAGCCCTCAGAGCACTTTGCAATCTTAGGCTTTTTCAACTCCTCAAGGTCTTCAATCAGCTTTGCCCAATGGTTCTATTGACCTTGACTACAGACCATTCTCTGTGAATCACCAGTAATCTGCCTGAAAAGACAGAACCTTCAGGCCACAAAACTGAACTCCTGAAGACACCATAGATTTGGGATTAGGAGCATTTGGAAAATCTTTAAGGTCTGTATATGTCAGTTTTGCTTCTCTCTGACCATAGCTTCATAGTCATTACAGCCTGGTGCAAATTCACATTGTCACTAAGGTCATTCCCTCTCTCCTCATCTACTCCTTTCTGCAAACTCCACAGCGCTGGCACTGGCCTTTGCACAGCTGTTCAAAGAGCTGGGTACTGTTGAGAACTAACCTGAAAGCCAACCTGACCAGCTCTGAGTCCTGGTGTCCTGTGCAGCCCTTCCACAGAGGGCACATATTTATGGCAGATATAAGTAATGTAACCACAACCCCTGCAAATTTATACTTCAATCAAAATGTGCTTTAAAATACCATTACGCAATGCAAATGTTAAGGAATTCCAGTAGAGAAGGGAAATGAGCCTTAACACCACCATGTAAACACTTCCCCCCTCTAATCTTTTTTCTTTCCATGTGGAAAACACCAGTACTTTAAATATAAATTACATAAATTGGGTAGTGTTTTATAATTGTTGTAAGACCTGTTATAGAGACTGGCCTGAATGGCTAAATAAGCTCCATCATTAGATTCACAAGCAATTGTTCACACCATGTAAATACAGATTCATAAAGGATGTAAAATATAAGGGGTTTCCTTTTGTTCACTAATTCCTGCCTTCACAACACAGGCACATATTTCCTTCTCTGTTAGACATGCAGCATTCATTCTACCCCTGAATCACGGATTTGAATGGAGTAGCCTTTAATAATTGAGATTTCCTTAAAAATATTGAACATTTTTACTATTAACTGCTATCTCCAAAATCCTAGGGCAACATTCCAAGAGCTTTGATTTTCCCCCAAATGATTTGGTTCCCAGAATGTTTCAATTCCTGGATTTAGCAACTCTGAGCTGTGGTGCAGAAAAATATGTTTTGAAAAATCTTTGAAGCTAAGTGCAGAGAAGAGCCCAGTAGCCAACTAGAAATTGCAGCGCGCATTATTTTATTTTTTCCGGCGTCAGGATTCCAGCCTAGCAGGCATACAAACATCCAGTGTGTGCCAGAAAACACAGCGAATGAACTAGATATCAGGATTTAAGCTCTTCTAATAATAAAAAGGCAGAAAAAATGTGGCTGCTGATGTTGGTTTGGTAATTATCATCTTCCATGCTATCTGTCTTTTTTTCTCTCATTGCTGATGGACATAGCCTACAGAACCCTACTTTCAGGTTTATACTCTTAGCCATAGACAAATCCATGCTGGAACTATAATAACTTAAATAAAGGTAATTTTCTTTCTATTCCCATCTCCTCATCTTCAGCAAAGGGAGTAAACCCTTAAACTAACAGTAGTTGTGTGCCAAGGATCTCAGTTTTCAAGCCTTGCTGTGCTAGTTTATGTGCTGGCAAGAAACTCAAGGGGATGAGAGATTATACTTAGGCCTGGAGGAATCTGGGTGACTATCCAGAAACTCCCACCAAGTAAGTAAAGAGGTGATGTTGATATTTTCTGAAAAGTCTTTCTGGGAAGAAAGGGATCATATTATAGCAATTGGAAGCACTATCTAGTGGATTTCTAGGAAGGTACTTTAGGTCCAGTCTTATTTAACATTTTCATTAATGAGTTGGAAGTGAAAGTAACTAGCCTGTAATTACATTTGCTGATACTAAATTGAAAGGAGTTTCAAACTTCACTGGGGACAGAAAAATAATGCAAAGGGACTTACGGTACAGATATAGGCAGAAAAAAATCACAAAATGAACAGTAAGGATGGGAGTGAGGAAAAGAGGAGAGGAAATAGAATACCATTTTAATTATTTTTAAAATTGATTTGTGTTCCTATCCATTAATTTGCTTTGTATCACATACAGACAAACACTAGTTCCAGGTATTGAGTAGCCAGCCAAATACTATAATTAGCTATTAGAAAGATGTCTAATAGGAATATGAAGAAACTGCAGGGTGGGAATCATGGATCTCTGGCTACGAGGAAAGTTGTGGGTTCACTGTATCTGCAAAACAGCTACACAAGCAGCAGATGTGCTTTGCTCTTGACATGGTATGAGAAGCCCTTGCCTTCAGCATCTTGGCAGAGGGATGCTTCTGTAAAGGTGTATGGACCTGTGCTGGTAAATCTGGAAACAAAGAAGTGACTGATTGGCTCTTTACAGGGAAATGAATCCTTTTTATTCACTTGATTAATGCAGAAATCGAAGTAGTTTGTTTTGGTTTTTTTATGCTCCTTTAGTCTTTTCATAATATGACCCTTGTTTAATGGTGAGATTTGTTTTCACTTACTACTTAGGAATTTTTGGTGATTCAAGTGGCAGATAAATATAAGCCTATGTGTGCACATTTGCACATGAAGAAATAAAATGGTTAAAAAGAACGAAAAACAAAAAAGAGGGTTTTTGATGTTCACTGCAGAAAGCATTCACCATGTTACTATTAAAAGCCCAAGATGTCAGAAGGCAAAGCAAGTACTGTATGTTAAAATATTAATGTTAGTAAACATTGATTTGTTTAGATTTAATATAGAGGATTAAGGAATGAGGAATGAAGAAATGGGCAACAGGTAGTGCCCCAAGGTAAAATTCAGCTTCGTAGTTATGAAAATTTAATTTGACTGCATTGGGAATAATTGCTCCTATTTGATAGCAGGCCTATGCCAGCGAGATAACAGTCACTCAAATGGACAGCACCCTCTTAAGCAGCTATACAATATTCTCCATTGGAGAATGATGTTGCATCCCATTGTTATAGAAGAATCATGAAGCTGAAAAATACACTAAATCAGTCTGAATAGCACGTTAGTGAAATATTTCTGTAATGAAGCTTCCTTTTGTTCTCACTTAAAAGTCTGCTTAAAAGCCAAAACCTTTTTCTTCTGAAGGTGAAAAGTCTATTTCCGTTTATTTTCACTGAGGCTCTCTTTCCTCTGCTGTCCTCTCCTCTCCAATATAATAGTGTAAAACCTCTTTAAAAGGGTGCTGATTGTATCTATATATTAAACAAATAAATTCAATTTATATTCAGTATAGGGTATTTTGATATTTCCAAGGCAGCATAAAAGAGCCTTAATAAAGCAAATGAACTAAGTCCTTACGCTTAATCTGACAGATTCTCTGTTTTTTAAATTTGCTGAGATAGAGCAGGAAATAAGTGAGCAAGGAACCAGCATCCCAGCTGAAGACTTACAGTAGCAAATCTACTCGTTCACTGTCTGAATTTCCTATAACACTTTTTTTCATTCACCATTTCCCCCTTCTGTTTTCCACAACACTTCATGACTACTGAGAAAATGTCATTAATAACTGATACAAAGAATCACACATGAGCATATAGATAACTGGGGATGACAAAATATCAACTTGCAGCTGCTCAATTGAAAGCCATATCTACACAACGGGTAATTACTTTTAATTTAATTAGGACTCCTGGTATTGTTTCTATCTCATAGATTACATTATAACATGTAATGTGTTAAAGCAGGAAGACGAGCTGTGAGAAGACTCACAAAATATTACCTATTTTGTCTAGAAATACCATACTTCAATGCCTCTCAGCAATTACTGCTCATGGGCAATGATCAGTTCCTGCATCCTGCTCTGTTTTACCACTCTGGTACATTCAAAACACTCAAGTAATATGATTTGAAAATATACATTTTAGCTTTGCAGAAGTAACACAAAGTGACGCATATATACTGCGCAAAATTTTCACTGAACTTCCGATCCAGAAAATGCAAATTATTGAAAAAAAATTCCGCTAAGCAGCTGCAGAGTATAATCATCAAGGTCAAAGAACAAAATATATCATTTACAGAAAATAGCTCCAAGGTTAAAATCATGTTATGTGGGTAAACTTCCTATTGGTGTAAATGGAAGAGTTCCTTCATATTCACTCATGCCACTAGAGAACACATCAGCTCTCAGGAGGGTAGTAAACTGAAGGAAGAAAATAGCCCCTAAAACCTGATAAAATTTTGAACTATCCATGTAACTAGAGAGATTTTGGTACTGTAACTGTCTTTACACAGTGTGATAGTCCTTCAATCTATTATAACAAAAAAGTTTTTGGTAGAACCTGACCCTGTACTCAGAATGCAGCCTCTAATTTTAACATATAGCACAGTCTATATTCTTATTTCTGATTCCTGTTATGTGACCATTTGCTTTCTATTTATCAGTAAATCTCAATAAACATATTCAGTCAGAAGCGCAAACATTCTTGCTTTATTATTTTATTGTGTTGAACAAACAGATCTATTGAAATAACTCCTGAAGGTTCAAGCTAGCATCTGGCCCTTCTCTTTCTCCTCCTCTCCTGACTCCTATCCACCAGCATTTAAAATCCTCTTGTATTGTCAGTGCAGAAAAAACAGAGGAAAGGCTATGCACATGATAGATTATCAGTCCCAATTCCTGTCCAGTTTATATTATACTTCATTTTATATCAATTTATATTATATAATATCCACTGTCCTCAAGAGTGTACCATGGGAAAAAAAAATTAGATTGCTTAGTATTAGTAGCATTGGCTTCCAAAGTCCCTTTTTCTTTACTGCTAAGGTTAGAAATTGGTTTGGGGCTAATTTTATCCATAGTCTGAATTTTCCTCACTTTGTGCAAACAAATAAAAGTGAACTTGATACTAGTGTTCTAGTTTTACAACAAGTAATTAATATATTTCTTCAAATATGGTCAAATTCTGACCTTGAAAAAAAAAATTTCATAAGACTTCATCTGAAAATGAGGGTAACTTGCAATTTAGATGTGAAGAACCATAGTCAAACCACCAGGGTTTCACTGATGGCTCTTTCAATAAATTGTTCTGTGTATTGAGCAAGTTCAGTTCTCTAAGGCTGGTGCATACGTTTAATGCTAAATAAAAGCTTTCATAGCATATACAGCAAACATTATATGTAACCTGAATAATGATAGTGAAAATATCAGCCTTTCACACTGTAGTGAATAACATCCATAAATCCACACTGCCCCTGTGCAAAAAAGAAAATTCCATGTGAAACCAACTACACAAAAAAGCCCCAACTGTCACCTGCTGCACTTCATATACTTTCTACTGCAGTGATTAATCCTCTGAGAATTCCTTTGAGAATTTTCTCTCAACTTTAGTGCGTAATTCATGCACCTTGGCAATCCTATCCTGAATCTGACATTTTGTTCCTAGAGTCACTCATACCACTTGTGGCATAATACTTAATAATATTCCTAGTAAAGGAGCTGTATTTTTTATACCCTTGTGAAAATATGAGTGATTAATTCTTTCCAGTTGGACACTTTAAAAATAACTAAATAGCAGGACACTGAGGGACATGAATTCCAGAACATCCTGATGAAGGATGCTATCCTTCCCTGAGATGAGTGTGTTGGAGGACTGATAAACTCCCTGCAAACAGGAGATAACTGACAAACTTAGACCTTTCAGAGCTGTGCTGGCATCACAAGACATCATAATTCTTCAGAGACTAAGACTAATTAACAGAAAGAGATGAAGACCCAGGGCCCAGGTTTAATAGGAAGTTCAGAGCCACTTCGCTGAGTCTGAACCCAAATGTCATCAGTAAAAGTCTTAAAAGCTGGTCTTGGCAAGAGTTATGGCACACAGTTTTGGAGACATTTTCCTTCTCATATAGTTTAATTTCTGTTTAAATCCTGCCTACTGGAGGTATGCCAGAAGGTGGCAATATGTTTGCCTCTTTACCCTGACTGGTTTTGCCTAAATCAAGATTATTGCTGAAGGGAACATTGAAATTTTATCAAAAAAAAATTACTGTTTTGCTTAAGAGAAGAAACATGGGCAAGATTTGAAAGGAGTGATAATGATACCTTTTGGTGGTGAGCATTTAGTTAGAGAGAACATGATGCATTTAATAAAAGTGCAAGATTTCATCTCAGTGTGAATACACTGAAAGTAGAATCAAGGAATAACTTGAGCTGGGAAGAATCTATATGGACCATTGAGTACAACTCCCTGCTGCTCATAAGGCTACCTAAAACTAAACCATGTATGTTGCATAGCTAGCAACATTTGGTGTCTTGGCAGAAATGACATGCTCCCCTCTTGAGGAGGGATCTGCTCTTCAGCAAAAGGTGCATCTGCTTCTCTCAGCTCATCTGTTTATTTCTCTCAGGTTCTGCTTCAGCAGTTGTCCAAACTACACGGACTCTGAATTGCTGCTTGGCATTTTCCCCAAAATTCTTTTCCTCTGAGGTGAAACTCAGATGTGGCCTTGTGTGTTGTTTGCTCTAAGATGAAAGAAGACTACTGAAATCCAAGTCTGCATTTGTGAGCTCTACACCTGCAAGCACCTCACCGTTTTCATGTCACTAGTATGCGGCACATCTGCAGCATGCCACGATAAACACCATGTCATAGGCCATAACAGAACTGTCACATCTTAGTCACTAAGAATGGAAAATAACATTTCATATGGGGTCCTATGACTTGGAAATGCGTGCTGGAGCAAGTGTTGTATATCTGGAGGACAATGAGCCTAGGTCAGTGTGGGAGATATTTTTTTCCATTTGGTCTGTAAGTTAGGAACTGTTCCTACAGCATTGTAGCCAGAAATTAAGAAACACCAAATTGGTCAATGAACCTTGGCATTAATGCAAGTCACCTCCAAGAAGGCTATTGGCTTTGTCTCCTTTAGCAGGCAACACTCCAGGAGTGGATTTGTATAGCAAGAGGGATTTTTCAGGCAGGGTGTCTGTCTCATGTTTCAGGACGAGCTAGCTTCAGCCTGCCCTAAACAGAACACCCTTTAGTGGCTGGACCATACCAGGAGTGGTCCTCTTAGAACTTTGTCTCTTTAGTCTTCTCCAAAGGGAAGCCAGTCTTCACGCTTTGCAATGTCAACTTTGGGCCTGGCCAGGGGATTCTCCTAAAAACCACACTCCCCAAACAAGAGCAGAAAGATGAACCTATGGCCTACAGTTTAAAAGGACAATAAACCAGCCTATGATGAAATGTGGTCAGTTAACCTTGGCAAACAGTCAAACCATAGTGTGTCGGGGGAAGAAAATAGGATGAGAAAGCTTGTGGGTTGAGATAAAGATAGGAAGATCACTTACCAAATATTGTCATGGGCAAAACAGGACTGGACTTGGGGAAAATAAATTTAGTTTATTGCCAATTAAAATACATTCAGGAAAAAAATCACTGCAGCTTTTACCTTTCCTACTTGCCCATTTTCATTTTGAAAAGTAATGACGATCCCTTTCCTGTGGCATATAATTTCTCCCTATCCATATTTCAAATCTTTCCAGGCAGACTATTGAAATGAATGAGAAGGAGATGTGTCTAGCTATAATGATAGCTAATCTTATAGCCAAGATCGAGGTGTCACAAACATTACTGATCAAAGCAGACATTAATACTGTGGGTTTTATCAATTGCTTTTTTGCTTTCATGAATCAAGAAGTTCTGAGGCTTCTCTCTCTCTCTCTATAAATGAATTCTATACTGACTTTACCCCAGCTCTCTGAAAGACTCCAGAGATATCAATAGGTAATTGTTCTTCATTCTTGAGGTTTTAATCCTTTAACCTTTCTTATTCAATTCCCATGTAAAACTGGTGAGATGGCCAAACTTCCAGTCCATGGGTTATACCCAAAAGTCTATCTTCTTCAACAAAAGGAGTCCAGATAATTGCATCTCTTCTGATGAAGAATGAATTAACAAACAAGCACTAAAATAAAATTAGCCAGAGATAAGTTTAGGTGAGATGAAGGAAATATTTGGAGAATAAGGAAAATCACTAACAACAAAAAAATGCACATTTCCAGTGAACAAGTTCAGTCAGTCTTGAGAACCATGTATAAATGTTCAAGTATATTAAAAAAACCTGCAGTAATCCAAAACTTTTTAATGTAACAAAAATTTTTTTCCACTTTATCTAAATTTAATATACACAGGTTATTATTAATATTTATCATTTATCCAACATTGAGCAAAGTGAGCCATAGACTCTTTATCTGCAGACTAAAAGGTATGAAAATATAAGTCATGCAGACAGAAAAGGCATTCAAATTAAAACAAAAGACTTTGTGAGGAGGAATCTCTAGAAACTTTCCAGAGTTCATGAAGTTGTGCAACAAAATCCCAAACAACCTTATTAAACAAAAAAGCAATACTAAGTATATTAAAGGTCCTGGAGCAGAGATTTGACAAAAAAAAAAAAAATAATAAAATTAGTAGTAGAAGTGGTCAAGAGTAGTAGAGTGGTCAAGTAGAAGTGGTCTCCTTAAGGAAAAAAAACCCAAACCTGACAGGATCAGGTGTTACCCATACTTTTTGTCTTCAGTACTTTGTATTTTTGCGCCCAAAACTAGCTCAAAACTTCAGGCAGTTCTCTCACGAGTAATCATTAAAGTGCATGTCAGAGTAGTGTTAATTATGGGAAACAAAAGCACTGCCATCAAGTAGTTCCCAATTCCTAAATAATCAAATCTCTCAACCATTTGCAAACTGCTAACATTGATCATATCAGAACAAATCTACTCCAGTGTGGCTACCAATGCAAATTTCACATGGGAATGAAAAGAAAGCAAAAAGAAATACTAGCAATTCTGGGGACTGGCTTCTGATTGACTTACTGGGTATAAAGACTGCCAAAACCAAAAAATCTCAAGACAATATGCAAAGAATTTAATTTTGTCCCTTATACATGAAAAAAGAAGCACTGAGAATGTATAGCACTACAATAAGATAATCCTTGAAAATTTACATAAAACCATCTTAAAGACAGAACTCACCCTCCAAGATTGTAACTTATACCCAGTCCTTAACCTCTGGGGATGTTTCTGTGGGGGACCTCTTATTAACCCAATTTTCATAATTTACAACTTGTCATTATTCAGCCTTCAAAGGAAAAATTGAACAGAAATTCAACGCATCTTGGAAAACATTACTAATAACCACCCAACAGTCTTAGATGATTACTAAGTCAGGTAAAATTATCCTAACCTCATGAAGATCATCAAGTCTTTCCAGAAATCACACAACTCAGACAACTTGCAAAAACCTATTTATTTTTAACACCAGAGGAAACTATTGAACTGTTATCCCTCAGAGAAAACTGACTCAAACATAAAATTAGCAGAAAAAGCCTCTCTTCAAGACAACTAATTCCATGTCCTATCCCAAAATGCATTACAGGGACTTTCTGTAATAGAACTGAGGTGATTGGAGGAATAATCAAAGAATTTACTTACTCCATAAAGTGCATTGGCTTAAAAAAAAAAAAAAAAAGAGCTGAAATATTAAATATACATAGAACGAAAGCTAGAAGAAGCCTGAAAAACTTGCGTTTAGTTGTTTCTTAGACAAGCTTTAAAGTTATTGGGTAAGGGAGTAATCATGGAAAACGCAGGGAAGAAATCCAATCGTGGGAAGAAAATCAGTTTTAGAGGCAGGAGGCCCTGATATAGGAAATGGGTGAAGAGGCATTAAAATGTCAATAAAGACTGTTCTGGGTAAGATAGCTTAACTAAAATTATTCACTGCAGTCCTGGCTGCAGTTGCACACTGCCTCTTGACACACAAAGGAAGGAGGGGATAACACATGTGAAAGGCTATAAAACATAATGCCATAATACATTTGGCACAATGTGTAAACCACAGATAGCATCAACACTGCTCTTCACTATGATCTGTGTGGCCAGTATTTCCCTCCTAGACATCACAAACAATGAGATCCGAAGCCTGATCTACTGGCAGATGAAAGAAAAAAGGGAAGAACCTTTGGGATCTTGTATCTGGATAGATCAGTAAAAGGCAGAAAAACAGATTCCAGAGACTTCAAGATCATCATCAACATTATCAACACTGCCAGCTGTAAGCTTAACATAAGACAGAAAGGGAAGTACAGTTCCAATATTTTAGCACAACCACTTTGAATATAAGCCTTCAGGTGAGCACTGAAAAGGACAGGTAGGAGAATGATCAGAAGAATAATGACTTTAACAACTTCTGTGAGTCAGCCTAAACCCCCCAGGCAATCTCTTAACAATCTGAACAATGATCTGAACATTTCCATCAGTAACTACAGTTCCTGGGAACCTGGCTGTTTCTTTCCCTGACATCTTTCACATTTTGGCCACACTCTGACCCTAAAGGCTGGGGAGTTTAGCTGGAGGTGAGACACTGTCAATTTGTAAACAATTACACCAATACATGAGAATATGATATGAAAAATTAAAAGCAAAAAAAAATGGCAACTTAATTATTCAAAAAAACCAAGAGAATAAACAAGAGAATATCACAGGATAAAATAATCACATAAACTCAGTGATGATTGCAAGTTATACAGCATAGTGTTCAAAGGTGGAAACAACTACTCTCCAAAGAAAAAAAAACCAAAACCTAACATCTACTGCTCTGAACCACTGCCTGTGTAAAGCTGAATGCAACTTCACATAGCACAATAGTTACCATTACATGACAGAAGAGGATGGAGTAACCCAGGACAAAATGGGATGAATTGCCCTGAGTGTTAGCTACTTAAGAAACCCAAATAAATCTCGGACTTCAGAGCTCCTTAACATAGTTCAGATTTACAAGAGAAAAAGTATGAAAAAGACTGTAAATGGTCAATTAAAAACATTACTAAAGTGCAGCCCTTAGCAATATTCCTTTGGGATTGCTGTGTTGTGTTGCTGACATAGCGGTGAAACTCACTTGCCCACTGGGCATATGTTGTCAGAGGTACTGCATTTCCAGTAAGAAACCAATAAAGGCCTTTCAATGAAAATCAATCTTAATCTTCATTTCACATGGTGGAATGTTTCTTCATAGACAGAAAAATGGGATTGACTTCAGCAGGTGGTTTGGATCTGCGCAAACAGAGAGGATCTGACACACGGAGCTGAGATGCAACAATGTCCTTCAGTGTGTATCTTCTACAGCTGTTTCAGTGTCAGCGCACTTAGTCTATGCCATTGTCATTGACACAGTGAATTTTTTTAACACAAGCAGTGATCTCAACAGTGCGAACCAACACCTCTTGAAATAAAGCATTTTATTTGAAAGACTTCAAATTGTCCTTTTTGTTTTAAATTTTTTAGTCACTTGCAAAACCCAGTAATTTACCACAAGTCTCCAAGGTCCGTAATGCAAATCAGAACATTTGCACTATATTCCGGCACACTAATTTTTTTTCCATCTAACAGATTTCACACATGATAACTAATAATTTATACTTAGCATGGTAAGTGGGATATCCCAATATCAAGAAGGACATTGATGTTATTAACTTCAGTTGTCTGAAAACTTAAGTCTACCTTGAGGACTCTGATAAAAGAGGAACAATGCTTAAAAACTGAACAGCAGAAGAAAACTTTGCTTTGCACCTGTGATATGAATAGCCAATACAAGGCCAGAACATCTGATCCACACACAAACTTGCTACTGAACCACTATGTCCTATACAGGTTTGAAACTGCAGTGCTTCAGCAGCTGATTAATATGTAGATGGGAAGTTTTTTACTTAAGGGTGGAAATATTTTTCAGAAATTTTGGCAGATGGCTGTGAGGCAGTAACACATTCAGTTATCCATTTTAATGTTCGACTGTATATTTGTCAAAGCTTATGCTTGTCATCTAGGGTCCCTCTGTAGACAGTGGACAGACCTCTTTATTGACCACAGAATAAGTCTGCATGACTAGCTTGGATCACATTTCTAACTCTTAGATAGTCTATTTTAGGTACAATGAATCCCACACAAAGTGCTTTATAGTTGTCATCAGTTCGACCTTCTTTGGTTTGATATGAGTGTGTTTCTTACCTTGGTGTTTAATACTGGCTGTGTTTTAGCTTTTAACTTTCACTGTTTTAAAAGTTTGGTAAACTTGTTTTGGGACATAGAAATCTTAAAAGCCTGGCCGCAATGCAAGTTTAATTGTTTAGATAGACAGTTTATTAAAAGCTCTATGCCTATCAGATTCTCTTGACTTCATTTTGAACAAATTTTAGTTAAACAAAGCAAAGGGTAAAAATCCTGATTTCAAAGCAGGAAACACATTTATAAATGAAAAGTGAAAAGCAACAAAATAAAGATATGCAGTTTCAGTGTCTAAACAGTGCATGCCATTAAATACACTTTGTTTTCTGAGGACTCCATCCTGGGTTTGTCTCCCATTTATATTTGGTGGATTTCTTGTTGCTAACTGCTAGCTAGAGTTTTCTAAAATTCTTTATATTTTCTCTTTTTATTTGAAATACCTTAATTTAGAAAGTGTTTTTAAAAATTTATTAGTCATTTAAGAGAATGTTAAAGGAACAGTTTAAGGATTCTTTAAGGCTGACTATTACAGATAACCAGAAGGAAAGTTTTGACTGATATTCCATTTCTGGTTAACTCTGCATTCAAGTAGTAACTGGATTGCAGTTTCAGGAGTTTGTCACAGTGGTAGGGTTTTTGGTGTTTGTTTGCTGTGGTTTTTTGGTGGGTTTTTTTTTTTTTTGCTGGTTGGTTGGTTGGTTGGTTGGTTGGTTGGTTGGTTAATAACAGTGTAAAAACTTCTTCAGCCCCTGTAATGGTTTACTGGTAACTTGATTTTCTAAAATATTTGCTGACTATGTACAGTACACTAAAAAATGTTGATCATCAATTGTAGAGATTGCATGTGACTTCATTGTACCTGTGACAGGCTGGGCTTTTAGAACACTTTACTAAATCTTCCCTTAGTCTTGGCAGCTTTGAGGCTTCTGCTATCACAACAGCACTTCAGTTCTTCTGAGGCATCCAATATCCTGGATATCTGTTCAAAGTGTTGTCTCTCTGGAAGGCAAGAGAAGCACCTGTCATTTGAGTGGTTCTGTTTTCACCAGAGTTTCCACCTCTTTTCTTCTGTGTTGGAGTCATACCTGAAGAGTTTTGATTTGAAGGATCTGCATAGCCATCTTGGGGCTCTCCCTATTCTGGCATTAACACGGGCATTCATGGCACTTTACAGTAAGAGCTTGTTTGAAGTTCCTTTCATTGACATCTCATTAGTTTCAGGTACAATAAAATGCTGCTGGCTCACACTTAAAAATTCTAATAAAACAAATTCCTTACTCTCTTTCCCCTAAATCTATTCCACTATTCTGTCTCTCTTTTTGTCTTCTCTTCCCCCCACTCCACTACAGTTTGACCTCAGGATGAACAAGCTCACAAATACACACGCACACAGGCACAATCTCCCTGTAAATACCCTGTGACCCCTTTTGTTTTTGACAGATTTCTGCCTGTTTGGTGGCTCTGTCAGCATCACAGCTCCAGTCAGACTTGCTCTTCACTCCAATCCTAATGGGCAATTTTAGGCTCATGATGAAGAGTAAGACAAACAGGCAAATGTCTACAAGCACGCAAGCTTGAAGGGGTTTCATTGCCAGCTCATTATAGTTCCACTAATGAGATTTCCATCCAATTTGTGGGATAGCAGAGCTCAACTCAAAAGCGGGACAGAGCTACCAATACAGTGGGATTAGTATGCCTTATTAAAAAAAATAACCTTTGTTAAATTAGGACTCAGTGTTTGGGGCAGTGACCTTATACACTGGCACAACACAAAAACAATTGCTGGATTATTTACATCATGCTCATCAGCTTGGCATAATTGCTGAAGTGATATAAAACCCATGCAATTCACTTAGGCATAACAAATATACTTTATGTACAATCTGCAGTAAAGTACAGTTAGGAAGATTTTTGACAGCAAGTAAAACTGAATTCTGTTTATGAAAATGCCTTTACAATGAATCTTGGGATGCATAAAGTAAATGGCAAAAAGAAACAGAGATCCTGTGAAACTAAAATAGAAACCTGTGAAGACATATAAAGACATTCCTCAATTCTGTGGTTGCACATAAGGAAGAGAAATTTGAAAAAAGTGAACAGGTTCTAAGATTTAGCGAAAGTTTCTTCTAAGTCACCCAGAGATGTCATCTGCACTCCAAGTTTGCTAATCTCCAAGTCTCAAATAAAGTGGTATTTATTTCTTGCTTAGGTGTAATGATTTTTTTTTAATAACCCAGTCCCTCTGTAAATCCCCTTGAAACACAGATCTACATCTTCAAATTCTGAACTCAGTAACAAAAGGTGATCACTTCATTATTCAAACATGCAGTTATTATACATTTCAATAGGCCTCTCATTAGAACAGATCCAGCATGTAGCCAAATTCAAACCAGTTATAAATTTGTTTCATTCTACCAGAAGAAGATCTTAATTCCCTAAATTGTATTGACTTTGCCATCCTCACAAAGGTTGTAGGTGTAGTTCTCCATGTTGTGAGGGCCTCACTGTCCTGGACTTCTGGAAGTAGCAAATAATATTCAGACTAAGAACTAACTCTGAACATTGCCGTGTCTCCATGGAGGCAGATATTTCTGTCTAAACCCACATGATGTTTTTTTTTTTTTTAAAACTGCAAAGCACTGTAACAGGATTTTTTTTTCACAGTAGCAAAACCTCAGTTCTGTAACCAAATGGAGTCAGCCTGGTTTAATCAGGCTATCAATCACCCTGCAGAAACTAGAGAGGAGGCAAATAATTTTTTCCCATCTCCTGCAAGGCACAGAATACACCATCAAAATGTCTCAGTGCTGCAGTGGATCAGATTTGGCATGGGGCTTCCACCAGAAGGTAGAAGTATCAGGTTCTGCTACTTAACACACTGCAAGTCATTTTTATATCATGCTAGAAAAAAGGCAAAGCTACATTTATGGACCTCCTCAAAAATGCTGGAGGGTAGAAAGATCATTAGAAGATGCTATCAGACTGCTAATGAATCAGCTATCAGCCAATAGTTATTGCAACAGGCTGAAGATTCAAAACACCTGCTGGTCTTTAAAGGCAGGCTCTCAAAGTGGCACACACAAGCCTCAGCCCCTTATTTTTCACCCATTGCACACCCGCAAGACCAGCTGCTACCTGAAGTGTCCTGGTAAGCGCCAGACTCAGCAGGAATCACACGCTATGGACACTTGGGGCAACAGGAGTGCTGTGCAGCGCTGGCAACCAGACTGATGAGCTGCATTCCCATGTGCTAACCATGGTCTGCTTTGCAATTATAACTTGATCTCAAGATGCTTCAGAGATGAGCATGCTGTACCAGAGCTCTAAGAATGCTCAAAAAGAGTAGAAATGGAAGACTTTATTAAAACTTCAGTGTCCTCAAGTGCTCTAGTGACATAAACTGAAACAATTCTAAACAATGTCTAAAATAAAATGGTTCAACTGCAGACAAATCTTGCAGGAGATGCTTATGCCATTAGACTTTTCCTCAGGGCAAACAGCTACCTCCCTTGCCATTTAACCCACATATATGCTGGGAGATCTATAGAATATCACACCTCATGGACTTTAAAGCCTCGTTATTTGTATTTCAACCCCATCCTGGGGGCTGCCGGTTGGCCTAAGTCAGACATTACTATATCCTGGCATTATGATACTCAAAGGAAATTGGAGGAATGTGCTGTTTCTTCAGGAGTCTGAAAGTAGCTCTAGCATTTTTGCACAGAAAAGTACTACAGTTTTATAGTTTGATGAGGAAAGAAACCACCACAATCTGCTTTGGCAGCATGTTCACCATGATTTCTGCAGTGTGTGAACACAGCAAGGAGAGCGACAGAGTTTGGGGGATTTCTCAGCCAAGCAATGTAAGTCAGAAATTAGTTCAACTCTGGGGATTTTTTTTTTTTTCCTTTAATTATCATCTCTTTGTATATTTGTAAAATCTGCTTCCTATAGGTCACAGTGTTACTATATACATTTTTTTAAAGTTAATTCTTTCTCATGTGTTTACTGATTGTTTTTCATCTAAACATAAATGAGATGTTCTTTGTAGAGTCCAAAGAGAAAGAAAAGGTTTTCAATGCCTTTGCGTGCATGTTGCTTTGGAATTGCAGTCTAATGACTCTCATGATGAAAATATTCAGGCATGGAAATCCTCCTGATTTTACAGAATTTCAGAATATTTCACAACAGGTACTTATACCAATAGATATTTCAGGAGTTTGGTTTGATTAACAGTCTCAAAACTATTTTGGGACAATGCACATGTGGGGCACCATTGCTGTGGTTTTATTCAATAGTACATTATGGAAGGAAGCCATACAGAACTGTACGTATGGAAATTAAGAAGAACTTTGAGGGAATTCATGCTTTCCCAAGGCATTCCATTAATATCCATGCACCTTCCAGAAAAATTAGTTCAATAACTCACTTGAAAAATGTTCTGTTTTTCACAGAACCTTGTGGTAGCAGACTTAGCCATATTTCAGAACATAACTTCTTCTAAAGGAGTCCAAGGAAAGACAGTCTGTTGCAGGGCACCCTTTTATAAACAGGTTACACTTCCTGATGCTTTTTCACCTGAAATAATCTGTGTATGTTTTTTCCTGGTGTCAAACCAGAGGCAGTGCAGAATTTAGGGCATTAATTTGCCTGTATGAGCTACGATTGTTACATTGCTTGATTCATATAAAACATAAGGGACAAACATGGCAGTGGAAATCCCTTTTGCCAAGGACATTCTGCTCTAGCTTTCATATAGTTGTTCCTGAAGGAAAGGAGTTTTCCCAATGAATGAACCGAAAGTGTAGGAATTAGATTTTAAACCGTCTTCCTGCAAACAAAGAATTTGTTCCATGACTATAAAAATAAGGACAAAAAGTTCTTTTAAGTTCTAGTTCACAGCCATGTGGTAAAATAAGCCTATAAACTGCTTGTCAACTTGTCAACAGACTATGAAAAAAGCCTTTAAAATAAGCATAGTTTCCTTCTTTCCTCAACACCTGTTTTATGAACATTTTTTATGTTCAGATCTTGTAGATAAATGCATTACTTGTTTTTGCATTAGTATGGCTTGTGTCATGTCTGATTTTGGTTCAGCTAGCTGTCAGCGGGATCCCTGCGTCTTTGGAGGTGTTAGTCCTTTAACCCTGGGTTCAAAATCACTCTCCTGGTGCCCAGAGCCCTGGAAGTGAGTTGAGGAACGGTGTCTGCTGCTTGGTCTGGCTGGGAACTTGGAGCTGAGAAGGGAAGGTTCCCTGCCTGTGCCTGGGCACCAGACAGATACCTAGATATGGGCTGCCAAACTGGTGCTGGGTGCACCATCAGAGCCAGGCTCCCCAAAGAGCATGCAGCAGTCTGGTCTTTTAATTGAACATTGGAGTCTGAGTTAAGAAGTCAGTTCCTTATTCTACCACAAGGTTCCTGTATGACCACATTCATGATACTCACTTTTCCACGAATAAGAACTGCTTTAAGGGTATGTCACACTGCAGAGAACAGGGCATGAGAGAGGTAACTGAGCTAGCTTTAAACAGGAAGGATAACTAATGCCTATCATACCATGAACTTAAACACAAACATACTGCACTGCTTCTGGTAGCCAGGCTACCTTGGATATCTTCACGCCATACTGCAGTTTACACTGAAACCTTGTCTTTAGTGTGGTAACATCTACCACAGATAAATCTCAACCCAAGATGAGGCTTGCAGTTATGAACACTGAACAACTGCTGAGATGTACAACGACAGGTTCTCGTGTGCACTTCTAATTTAGGCAGCATTGTTTGGACCATGCATCTCCACTTACGGCAGAGCCATCCTTCTCCCTGGTTTCAGCAATGCCACTTGTTTTAGGTTGAGCTACTGCTCAGCAGTTAGGATGGTCACAGTTTGGCCAAGTAAGAGAAACAGACAGAAACTTATGGAAATGTAAATGAAATTTTTAATTTCCAACTGTTTTCTTCATATCTGACTCTGAACAGACATCTTGAGTGTGCTACAGATTTAGGGAGGTGTGCATACAACTGTATTTTAGAAGTTCTCTTGTGCTGAGATAAGGGAAGATGATGAAATTTTAAGACCTCTAAAGAACAAAGACAATATGGTAGAGGGTTGGGGTTGTGGAATAGTCAGAGAAATATCCTTCCATTTGATCAGCGCTTAAATAGTTAACAATTGTGGCACCTCAGTTTCACAATGGACAATCCAACTGAATGAACCAGTTTGATTACATCTTTGTTACAGATAAAATTTCAGGCTCCCTGTAGATTCAGAAAGGAGTATTTTTATCAGCTTATACCTGGTGCACATTTAAAAGATCACCGTGATGAACATATGGTAGCTGGTTTTATTTTTTAAAGTTTTTTGATTTAACATCAAGGAGATGATTCTGTAGCCGGTGATAACTATGAAGTGAAAATCCTGGGGTTTTAGTTTTAAACATAAAACAATGCAATAATCCCTGTAGGCTCAGTGACTGCAAAAATCTAGGTTAGCCAGACCTGCTCATCCCGATCAGTACTAATTCTGTAGTCCTAGGTTGCAAGTTTTCATGGGTTTTATTTTCCAAAATCTGATATCTCTGCCTGTCGCTGTCTCAAGTAGCTGACTCCTTTCAAGTGAATGACATGGACAAAGCTTTACTGCTCTGTAAGAAGTTGCCTACAAACCACCTATACCATGGCTGAATCATAGCTTCAATTTCACCATTTTAATAATTGACTTCCAGGGAATGAGTAAGCCCAGAAGCAGAATTGTCTCTTTCTTTTTACTTGTGAGATTCCTGTCAGTGTTGGAGGTGGTAAGGGAATCTAGAGACAAGGGTAGTCACAATGGAATCAAAGGACTTCTTCTAGTGATATTACATTATCAGTCTACTCATTTCCTCTCTTTTCTCAACCTCCTTGTGTAATCGTAAATAAAGAAGTTTTGTTGGGGAAGTCTGGAGGATTTTTGCAGGTCTTTAACTCTCTCAGCCAACAACACACGCTTCATCCTGGCTCTTGCCACATAACAGCAAATCTGCCCAGTCATATGGGCAGACATCCTGGATCATTTGCAAAGGAAATGTCATCTCTTCTAGGTTCCTTCTCCCACAAAAGGTTGGACCAGATGGTCTCTTGAGATCTGTTCAGACTTGGGCTATTCTATATTTTTATTCCATTAGGTTTCAGCTACAGAGTCTCATTTCCCAAGCTTTACTGCTGTTATTAGTTTTCATGCTCAGTTTCTACTGAATTCAGTGTCCTCCTCACGGAGGGCACTCAGTACAGGCCACCTCTGCTCTTACCTCTCAGTATGATTTCCTTCTGTGTGTAGCATCCACTGCCTGTTGATGGAGAGTAATCTTTCTGGACTCCACCAGGCCTTTTTCAGTGTAATGTGTCAGCTAGGAATCTCCTGGTATTCAAGGATTGCTTTGTTTGTAGAAGGTCATAGTTTCAGCTTGTCTGTGGAGCTGTCTCTTCATGCAGGACATCATCTCAGAGTTTATATAGCACTGATGCTCACTCCACTGTTGATGTCATTATGGGTTTCATGGTTCATCCCTCCTTGTGTGCCATATACTGAGAAAGCCCGTATTCTGTCACACACATAAAGAAGCCATTGCAGTCCATTTGTGGATTCCACTACAAATAAGTTTCTGATATTTATTTGGTATTCTGTGGTACTAAACAATTTTGAAGCAGTGACTAGATGTAATAATTTCAGCCTTTGAATTCTTAGCAGCGAATGTTTTTCAAAGCATACTTTTCTGCCAAAATGAAACAGCATGATTGTTCAAATATCCCCTTACAAATTTAGGATAATTCACCTGACCAACATATTTAAACTCCATGCCTGAATCAGTCAGAATATCGTAATATTCAGTGGAGTGTAACAGGCAACTCGTTCATGTCATCTAAAGTAGACTTCTAAAATAGCCTTTCTAATATCCTGTTCTTTTCCACTAAATGAAGCACATTTAACTGTGGACAAGTCAGATGTGAAGTTACTTTTACTGTGCACCCCTCAAAATAAAGGGTTAAAGCAAAATAAATACTATGGAGTGACTTTGTAAGCATTTATTGTGTGGAACATGAAAATGTAGAGGATATTAATGGGCTAGTTTTATCCTGGCAATGGATTAAGATTAGAGAACATAAAGGATGTAAAATAGGGCAGTTTCTTAATATAGAAGAATGATGGGCAAAAAGGATGAAAAACAATGCAACAAAATGTTCAGATGACGCAACATCATTCAGAATAACCAGTACATACAAAGATAAGGAGTGTAGAGCATCATGCAAACCTATGTGAACTTGGATCTTAATAGAAGTCAGGTCATTGTCAACAATGGTCAAAGAAAGAAATAACATTTAAGGTTGAATAAAGAATAGGATAGACAATTACTCTCACAAGTTATCAGTTCATTGCATAAACAAGTAGCACATCCTCAACTAGAACGCTGTGTTCCGCTGTGGTTATCCTATCTTAAATAAAAGACAGTATTACTGACAGCTGATTACTATTATTAGAGTCATGAGAGAACTAATATAAAACATATAAATATATAAAATAATTCTGAAAAAAATTACTATTCTAGAATAAGCAAAAAATTAGTCTAGTTATAAAAACAGTGTATAATAAAAGATAGTGAGTAGGTTTTGCTAGTTTGTTCACATTTCATTCATGTTTCTAGGTAAAAGATACAAAATATGGGTGAAGGAACTGTGGATAATGGGAAAATAGGATTGTGAGAAGACTCCCCTGCCCCCACAGAAGATCTAACTTGCAGTAAATAAATGCTTCCTATGAAAAAACATCAACTGAGATTGCCTAAGTTTCTTCATTTGGATGCTCTATTGCTTAAGAATCTTAGTCACAAAGTCACATCTAATATAACTCAAATCTTTTTTACAGGAAAGAGTTCAAATTATTTCTGAACCTACCTGTAGCTGACATGAAGAACAAGTAATTTTAGCCTTTTTGTCACAAACTTTTACATATTGAAAGGCTGCTACCATGTCTCTCTCACAGTCTGTTTTCTCCTAGACTAAACAAACCAAATTCTTTCAACCTTTCTTCATAGACCATGCTTTCTAAACCTCTAATCACTCTTGTCACTCTGTCCTGGACTCTCTCCAAGCTCAGTTTTTCTTAAAGCATGGTGCCCAAAAGTGGATAAAATATTCCACCAGTAGTAGATAGACCAGAATAATTACCTCCCAAGTCTCCCATCCAACAATCCTTTTTCTGCATTTTGGACTAAGATTTTCTTTTTGAAACAACATCACATTTCTGCCTCACATTCAGTCTGTGGTGCTGAAAATATTTTCTGCAGTACATCATTCTTCCCAGTTACTGTCCATTTTGCATTTATATGTTTGATTTCTCCTTTCCATATATATCACTTACTACTTTTTTCCCCTTGGGTTTAAACTCATTAATTGCAGATTTTGAGCTGTTATTTTGTTTTACTCTTCAAAGTGTCAGTAATTCTCCCACCCAGTTTTGACATTCACCAATTGTGTTTTCCAGTTCTTAATCCAGATCATAAAAAATATTGTGCATGGTTCAATTTGACTTTCAGTTTTATAGAGTGCTATTGATATATTCTCTTTGAGTATTGTTTTCCAACCAGTTGTTCATCTAAAATGTAATTATTTAATCTAGTTCATATATAATTTTCTTGGGAATGTGATATGACAACACAAAAATCTTTACAAATGTCATGATAAATCATCATTATCTCTTCCAGTTTATTCCAATCTCTCTGACAAAGAAGGAACATATATAGGGTTGAGATCATTTTGTCTGGACAAAAACATATTTATCTTTAATGTGCTTACACATAATTGGCTAATAATTAGGTTCCATATATAAAAAAAATAAGTATACAGTGCCCTATGTAGTTTTTTGTAGGGTTTTTTTGAAGGGTGGTGCTTTTGTGAGTTAAGTACTTTGTTTTCCATCCCTTAGCCTTGTGAATCTCCTCCACCTTGTAGGAGTTCCTAAACATAATCATTTACTAGATTGTTTTGACTGGTTTGTTGAAACGTCTAGGAAAATATATCTCATTTGTCAAAGTATTATCTGGCCTTTTTTTCTGGCCTTACCTACTTGCAGATGTATCTTTCCCTTCCCTTCCCTTCCCTTCCCTTCTCATAGTTTACTAACATTTTCCTTTTCAATGTTTATTGTGATTACTTTCCTATTCTTCTTCCATTCACTGGAATTAGGACCTTTTCATTTCATGAACCTTCTGTCCACCAATTTGTCAAAATCCCTCCCAAGTAAATCAAATATGTATTGGCTGCACCCAATTTCTTCTTTTTTCCTCCCAAAATAAAATCTCTTGCCCTCAAAACAATCCAGAACAGAAAGAATTATATTAATAATAGAAATTGATTGATCTATTATTTTTTTCACAGTACAAAAGAAAGAAAAAATTAGTGCTATTTAAATTGGTAAGTTTCAAGTTGATGAAAAGATGTTTCTTTTCCCCACAATAAATATTTTGTGGAACTCACTGTTGCCAGGTACTGTGAAAGTAAGGAGTCAGGTTCACAGGAGGATTAGATTTAAAATGTATTGGTGATATAAAATGTAAGGTATCAGGTTAAAAATCAACTATTATAATGTCTTAGAATCTGTAATGTCTTTGAAAACATATACTGTCCTTTTTTTCACTTTTTTTTTTCCCCCCTGAAATATCTGGGGTTAGCCACTGTCAAGATAAGGAAAGTGGGCTCCTAAACTGATCCAGTTCTTCTACTTCCATGGATAACCTTGGCTTGTCTGCAAATTCTTTCTAGTCTAAACACCAGTAAGTTAAAGGCAAACCATAAATAAAAAGACATTGGCAGGCCAAAAAAGATTTTGAGCAACAACTTGCTAACAGCATAAAAACTAAGAGTAAAGCCATCTTTAGACACATCAAAAAAAATGCAGAAGTCTGACAGAGTATCTGTAGAGCTGATGGATAGATGGTGAAGGTGCAAAAGGGGAGCTTGATGAAAATAAAACTTTGGCAAGTAGAAAACATCAGAGAAGTCCTTGCATTAATGTTCACTCCTGGGAGCACAGAGAAAGTCCAACATTTGTGTCTTTCTATGACGTTAGAAGAACTGTCTCAACGAAAAGCGTAAATTAAAGAGGGTTTAGGGCCTGTGCATGAAATGAACAGGAACAAATCTCTAAAATCAGACAGTTTTCACCCAAGAGCTCTAAAGATCTCGGTTATGTTGCTGGACTATGGTCTTCTACTCACTGCTTAGCTCTGGTTCAGTCCCAGCAGCATGGGAGCAGCAAACATGACATCAGTTTCGAAACAGGGCTCCAGGGGAGATTCTTGAAACTGAATCAGTAAGTCTCATTTCTGTACCAGAAAAGCTGGTAGGAACAGAGAGATGAGTTAATCTCTGAGTATAAAAGAGGGGAAACAAAGAATAAGGTTACATTGACAGTGGAAAAGGTTACAAGAAGGCACCCGTGCATCTCTGTACTGATGCAGTTGAAAGTCAATGAATCCAAAGTAACGTATATTGAGAAAATAATCCTAAAAGTAAATTAGATAGCAGTAGGAGAAAAACAGATACGTTACCCTTCAAAAGGAGATTCTGAAGATGCTCTGTCTATATTTTTCACAAACCTCAAGTCAACACTGTGCTGTGACCACTAAGTGCTGACAGCATGTTAAGGAGCTGTTATATGGGTAGCTTCTGTCTCAGGAAATCCCCAATCCATGATGAGAGTAACAGGATATGCCAGGAAAAATACTGTTCTCTCCTTGCCCTGTGTTTCTTTGTTTGGTTTGGGGCTTTTTTTCAGTGTGCTACTGGCAACTCACAGACACAGGCCAGCAGGCTAGATGGATGTTTCATCGTCTCCAGTACAAACATGCTAGTGTTCGCATGAATTATCACTGGATTTACAGGCTAGTCCTGAATTCACACTGAAGAAGTAGCCACCAAATTCCCCAAATCATACAGTGATATATTGCCCCCTGGAACCTTTTCTGGTTTTGGTCGAATATTTCTTGAGTTACGTGAAAATTTATGGCCAGATTTTTAAAACTGCACATAAACACATTTTTTCAATCAGCTAATGCAGCAGATAAACTCATGTTTAGGCACCTAAAACTAGAGATAAAAACATGCTTAGGTGCCTAAATACCTTTAAAATATGGCCTTATATGTCTTTGAAGATGATGCCAAGACTTCTGTGGACATAGTTAACATAGGCTGAACTTCAAATATATTTAGCAGAATTCAGATAATGCACAGAGCCCATCTTGGCTCAAGCTCCTCTTAAAGGTCAGGAACTAAAAAAGGAAATTCTCCTACAAAGATAGAGTGTGCAAAGAATCTTTTGGGAAATAGACAGTTCTGCCTCCCCCTCCCCCTCCACCCCTCCCTTATCTTGATAAATAACATAAGGGTAATGAAAAACAAGGAGAGACAGATAAGGAAACAGAGATAAGAAAATAGATAAGAAAAGAAAGGCAAAGTTTTTAACATTTAATGACATTAGAAAGCCATATGCCAACTGGGGAAGTGAAAACAATACAAGATTCAAAATGACGCCTTGGATTTTTTTTCTTTTCAACATGATAGAATCACCTGAAGAACTTCTCACATACACGAAAGAACTTTAACCTACACAAGACAGCCCCTACAGAAGAAAACTCAGAAGTCTATCTATTTGTAGGGAAAAGAATAACACAGAAAAAATAAAATGTAATCAATATTGTCTTGCAGATCTGAATTGAAACAAATTTTGAGAAAAAAAAATTGACATGCCCAAATTCTGTCCTATTTTTTTCAAACACATACCTTTTTGGAACAGAAAATTGATACTAAGCCATATTTCAATTACTTTTTTTGAAATTAATACTAACTTACGACAGGAGAAGATCCATTGTCTGCCTGGGACACAATTTCACTCTGCATTACGAAAAGGGATTACATCTTTTACTGCAGACTATGGTATTCTGGCACTAATTTTCCTGATTAGTCTTTGACTTTGGTCTTGAGTCAGGATGACTGGTGAGCAAATGACTTAGAAGTCTTTCTTCTCTCTACATCTTGTTGTGAAACTGTTGTGATTAATGTATATGGCATTCAAATAGTTTCATGCCTATGGTCCTAAAATATGCAGCAAATTTACTTTTTAAAATTTCAGTAATAGCTTTTTACAGATATTACTGTTTTTCTGGTGGACTAAGTCTGGCCCATCTGTGGTTGTGTTCTTTCCCTTTTGACTTGCATTTTTTGTTGCCACTTATGACTGTGAAAAACACGTTCCATCGTACTGAAGGAGAAACATTCTTCATGTAAGAGGAGATGTAAATGAATTCACACCAGGTTTGGACAATAAAACATTGAGGCTTATGTATTGTTCAAGATGATGGGCATTTTTCCTTTGTTAAAAGACAGCAAATACACTTCTCCAGAGAGCCCTCTTGTGATAGAGAATATCTTGATAAAATGGACTAAAACAACATCAGGAGGAACAAAGGCATATCACTGCAAATCAAAATTTACTAATAAACCTGAATAATGTGAAAGATTTGTACAAGTAAATTCAAGAGCAATCACCACGCACAGTGGTAGTTACTGTAGTCAATCATTTCCACCACTATACATCTGTATATATTTCACTGACTAAATGCAATCCTTTCTTGATATCCAAGCTAGGATTTATTTTACGTTTTATTAGTGTTAAGGCAGCTACATCACTGCAGTTAAATAATGATTATCAGTTCCATGTTATTACACTGAGCAAAGCATATTGTGATAATTGCAATGGAGTTTTCATGTCATTTTGCTTATCAGCTGCACCATTTTAGTATTTTTCCATGTCTGTATATATGACACTAGTTATGTTTTGGAAGTGTTAATTAAAGAGAATTTAGAATAAAATAGAATCTCCATAGCATGTGCAGCCACAAAATATGAGAACTATTTTCCTTTCCCATTTCTTTACATAGGGATGACCTCAGTCATATATTCAAATAAAATTTAGTTTATGTTCATTTTAAACTTCTAATAAAAGACTTAATTCCTTTGTCTCTTTGCCAACATCGATTTTATTAACCTCAATGTTCAAAAATGCTTGTTAAATAGTCAGCAGTTATCATAAGGGCATGTAAATGAGAAACAAACACAATGCTTTCTTATATTCCTGGAAAATAGTACAGTATCTCAGAGCCCACCACTGGTAAATGCTTCCCCTGAGTTCCTCATTTTAGATTTGGGGACTTTTTTTCTCCCCGATTTTGTTATATAATGTAATTGAGGGCTGAAATTAAAATATAGTGTTTATTTGTTAAGGTTGACTAGTGTCAGGAGAGTATCTAAACAGATTTGGTACTTCAATACTTGTATGAAATTCATTCTTGGCTTAACTCTTGATAGATACACCCAGGGATGGGTTTGATTCTTTTCTTTTACAGAAAGATATTGCACTGATTCATCCCTGCTTTATTCAGTTTGGCATCTTCCAAGACTTAGAAAGACATAGGAATATTATGGACTATCACTTTAAATCCCCTTCCACTCAAAAAATCCTTTGCGTAAAGTAAGGCAACTAAATTTAAAGTTTAAAATAAGACAATCCTTGCAGTAAAAATCAGTCACTTATCAGTATACTTCCATGCAGCTCGTTTGGAATTCAGAATTTGGAACACAAATTTAGAATATTGAACATGGCATTATTCATTACCTGGCACACACACTCATTCAAGGCAGTTAGCCAAACAAGCTATCTCTCTACTTACAGGTGAAACAACGTTTTTGAGAATCTTAAAAATTTGAAAACATTCATAAATCAAAATATGAGGGTTTCTAAGAGGGAGGCTAACATCATGCCAATTTTAAGTATACTGGATAGGGAAACAAGTCAGCAGTTTAAAAGGATTCTCTGACAGGCACTTCCACTTATTCAGACAATATCAATTAGTGTCTGCAGAGTGGACTTGCCCACGATGATATTTCAATTGGTATTCTTTCCAGACGTAATGAGACCCAAATTTTCCTCTCTTTGTTTTACATTGCATCCAAAAGAACGTTTAATAGTGAAGATTAGGACATGAATTGAGGTATAGAACTGGTGTTTAAATATAAGTTTGAAAACCTGACAGGTCCAGAAACTTTTCCAGCGATGATCACCACTCCTCACAGTGGTTTTTCTCTTTCCTCTTTTCACCGTGGCTGTCCACAATGAAGGGTGTGACAGGGTTGCAGTGGTGGGGAGGGCTGGTGGGAAGTGGCCCAGGAGAGGACAGAGGCCTCAGCGACACAGCCTGTCCCTGGGGGAAGGACAGCCAGCCAGGCCACACGTCTGTGCCTCAGCCATTGCACTCCTTCCAGCCCTTCACCCTCATCTTTGCGCTTGCAGCCCATGAACAGTATTTCCCTGGATGGTGGGTGGCAGTGAGTGCTTCCATGTGTCTGTGAGAGGCAGTCTGTGTACCCAGGATCTTCTTCACTCCCTCTCAGCTTCTTACAGTACCACGAAGTTTCAATAAAAGGAGGAGAACATCGGAACTTGAGATGAATATTTACTTAGTACCGACACTGACTGTTGACCAAAAGGAACAAAGCCCAGACTGACTTGCAGCAGGTAAGCCGTGATTTCCAGGGGGGCCTCACGCCCATGAAGGCAAGGAGAGCCAGAAGTGAACTGTCAATTGGCCCAGTGGCCCTTCATTAAACAACTGTAAACTGCTGTGTGATCAACAGAGGCAGGGTTAAAATAGCGGCTCTGGGGCATCTCCCTGTTAGAGAGCCTGTGCTCACCTGCATCACCTTACCAGCAATGCAGCTGAGAGTGAAGAGACACCTCCGGGACAATTTGGAAAATTGCTGTGGTTGAATGAATACAACTGACTAGTTTTTAAAAAAATAAGCTGCTAACACTGTTCAGCTCTTTATTTCTGCCACTATATCTGTCTTAGACCATGCTGGAAACTTCCACTTCATTTGTAATGTCCATGATTTCCAAGACTTTTGAGCAATTTCAGCATGAATATTAATGCAAATACGGGTGTTTTGGTGGTCACTTTTTGTCCTTTGGTACTCCTTTACTGAGGTAGATGGCCTGAAAAATAACCACCTCTAGGGAATACAAAGCAATAGCATAAAGTTTAGATGATCAACTATGCCCCAATGGGCAACAAGTATTAAATATGATTAGCCCCCATCAGTGCTTCAAAAATATATTGATTGTAATAACTTTATGAGAAAGTTCAAAAGCAAACATTTGTGAATAAAATATATCTGCATTAATATTATCCTCAGTGTATGATGCAGTTTATGATACAACAACAAGATACAGGAAAAAAAGTCCTAAATTCATGGGGAAAAAATCTCTCATAACAAATAATTTAATCACATCTGCAAATATTATTCTGTCTGCTTGGAACCCCCTGGAGTTTCAGCTGCATTAGTTCCCCTTCACTTCCTGTCCTAGATGTTTGTTTTTACGTTTCTGTCTCTTGTTAAACAGAAAAGGCCTTTCACCTCAATGGATGCCAGCTTTTCAGTGTTGCAGGAAGAGTTTCACGTATGTATCCTATAGAAAGTTAGGCAAAAATATAAGGATATATAAATGGGCAAGAATGTGATATGTTCATTAGTATAAAAGAAAAGTCAACATGCACTGCAATGCTTGTAACCTGGGTTGGACTTGTATCAATAGAAAGGGGTGTAGCTGCTGTAATTTCAATAGAGTTAGACTGGTGTAAACCCTTCTATCCCTAGATCTCAATATTTATGTAGGTCCTTCAATTTAAAAGGATCCTAAAAGTACTTGGTGTTTTAGTAAAAATCTCTTATCTGTATTATAGCTGGATGAATAGTACTTAAGGAATACATTATCTGAGAAATTTTACCATTTTTCATCAAATAATGTGTTCAACAAGTAGTTTTATGAGGTGTTAGACTAACTCTATGTGTAGTTGAATACTATACATATTTGAACAAAGAATTCAATAAACAATGGTAACATTTATCAAAAATGTGTGCAATTATTTTATTCCTTTAAAAATGTCAACTAATTTCTACGTGAAAAAATACTAATACAGCTCTAATACTGACCACCTTGAACTTTTTATCAACATTCCCCACTCCTTCCCACTCCATCCCCCAAAGGAATAAACATCTGAACGAAGTCTTCTATTCTCATCTTACAGAACAGAGATACAGAGATGTGAAATACCGACCTTGACTCAAAACGTTTTTCGTATATACAAAGAGAGAATAAGGTACTTCTAGGAACTTTTGCATGTTTGCAGTTGATAAATGACAGTAAACAGTATCTACATCTTAGAACCCTCAACAAAACCAGTCAATAAGAGGTGCTGAAAAAAGGTGGGTGCTTCATATCCTGCTGATTGTTCCCTCACTAAGAGCTCCCCCTGTGCACCTTTGTCCACCTGGGGGCACAGCTTGGCTCTCTTCCTTCTCTGTCGTTCATCACGCCTTTTCTTCTAAAATAACCTCTGTTGGTGCAACATACATTTTGTAAAATATCATAGTGATTAATCATTCAAACAAGAAAATATCAGATTTCTTTTAATTCCCAGCTCATTCTGAAGAGGTTTAAACACCTTTCTGACTTGCCAGGTGAGTAGACTGGTTGGCTTGGGAAAGGTGGGGTTGAGTTTTTAGACACTGCTTAAGAAGGATTTGTGTACCTAAAACTGAGCAGACTATAGAAATAAATCTTGAATTAGGTCTTGGAAGGCAGTCCTCCCTCTTCTCTGCTCTCCTTCCTTTCTTGTCTTCTTCCTCCCTCTTTCTCTCCCTCCCTCTCCCTCTCACCAGATCCTCAGCAATAGGCTAGGAAATCAAAACCAGGCCTATAGTTATGTACTAATTTCTGGATCAGCTGTCTTCCCCACTTACTGATACAGACAGTGAATAACATCTAAATAACTGTATACTTCTGATATAGACATAGAAGTTTTATGAGAAGCCGGAATAATTTCGTGAAGAAGCAGCAGACATAGTTTGCTAGCCTTTTTGGTATCCTGCACAATGAAAGGTGCCTTATAATTTACTATTAATGGTACTATGATTGGTACAAAAGCCTTCCTAGTGCCTTATCCTGGACAGATTCTTACAGCTGAAAAGACAAGAATATATACAGTCTTTAAAAATTGTGATCTGCCAGGATCTTACCTAATTTTATCTTATTGGGAGTCTTCTGCATACATTTAAATAATGATCAGATCTTCCTTCATCTTTATCTTTTCAGAGTGCTCATGCCGCCAGAATGATATCAAGGTATTAAAATTCAAGCGTTATTCTTTTAAAAACCAATTTTACTCTTTTTGTAAGTCTATGGTTTAATTCCATGTAAATTAATTTCACTTGGGAAAGTATTTTTTTCACTTCAAGTGTCTTTTAAATGCTTCTTTTTACACCCAACCTGCTGGCAAAAAAATTAGAAAGCAAACAAATGAGATGATTTGCAGTGAAGAGACGGGATGCCAAAAGAGCATAGTATATAATTGGAAGAGCACAGGAGAATGTTTAAAATAAGTTCAAGAACAGCGATAAGGCTAAAGATGATGTTATCTATTGGACAGAAGAAGCCATTAACATACACCAGAGTGTTTTCAATCACTTAATCAGAAACCCTTTTCCTGAGCACTGTTTCTTGTCTGTGTGCCATGAACAAACATAAATATTTTGGATTTCCTGCATCCTTCACTCTGATAATGGGCTCTTAACTGCAAGCCCTTCCCACCTCAAAGAAAGAGCTAAAAACAAATGATAAAACATGAACCATAGGGATGATTTCTAAACGAGAGCAGTTACAGAATTCAACTCCAGGTTCAAAATGGCTTTTGCACTACACTGTTAGTCCTACTTTAATATGAATGTAATTTAAAATGAGACAAAATGAGAAAAAGGCCATGGATGAGGATGAAACTCTTCTCAATGAGCTAAAATGACTAAATTATCACTGACTGCAGTAGTATATGTTCAGCAACAGAAACAAAAGCTTAACTGTTCTATTTTTACAGCAAATACAAAATTTTAGTTTTTAGTGAAACCACATTTAATTTGATAGAAGTAAAATTAGAGAGAGAGACAATCTTGTGGGGTTTTTGTTCCTCCTCATACACATTTTATGTGTGTGGGAAATGTTCGGTAGCTCAGATATGTACTTGTTCCAAAGGATCTCTGGATGATTTCTATAGCTGTGCAACTCCATCAAAGCTCCATGCACATATCCAGTCTTCTTTCTTAAGGCTGAATGGCAGTCAAGTCCCTACAGCACTGCAAATCCAAACATTGCACCAGCAAAGGGCAAAACAGCATTCCGTCTGTAACAACCACAGTATATTATCAGAAACATTCTAAGTTTGGCAACATCAGTATAACTTCGGGAGCTGTTTTCAGATAATTCTGACACTGCTGATGCAATGTTTCCCTTGGTCCAAATGAGCTGTATCAGTCATTTGAATTATAATGAACTAGGAACGGCACAATGTGTTTCAACAAATAAATCAAAGTAGAATACTTGGGCATCAGGTGAAACTAACTTTAAGTAATCATTACATAGAAAAAATAGATACATTTTAAAATGGTTTTGTACTGCTTTAAATGGCCAGGAGACAAATTTGTTTGTTATGTTACAACACATAACAGAAAAAAACACACCACATAGTAGATTGATCACTAGTCAAAATTTCCTAGAAGTTCTGTGAAAATAAATAGTGCCAAATAGTCGGCTGGTGTAAACAGCCACTCTCCACTAACAATACCAACTTGCACGTGGTGAGGATCTGGCTGTTGCACTAGTTCAGGAACTTTAAAGTTGTAACTTGCATGGCTTTAAAGTACAAACTTTTGGAGACCAGTTGTTTTGAATTCTGAATTAGACTACAAGAATATAAAATATAGATAAATACATAAACTAAAAAAGGGGGTATTCTGGCATTGAACCAACGTCACAGAAAATAATTACTCAGTTCCATTAAAATATTTGGAAATATTATATCATTGAACTAATGTGCAAAATATGCCTTTTCCCAGATGGCATCTAAGAGTTATCAGTTTTGTACTTAGGTGCAGGAGGTCATGAGTTATTTTTTGCCATCACAGAATGTGTTTATGGGCTCACACTTGTATTCCAAGTGAAAACAAGCAAAACCTCGCATACACACAGAAAGCTGAATGCAGAATTGAGTCGATTCAGTGCTCTCGGTGTATACTCCCTTTGTGTCTCCAAGCTAGAAACAGAAAAATGTATGTGAATTTTAGATTTATGAAATTTTGCACTTGTTTTTCTTACAGGTGAAATGCATATTTTATAATAAAAAGGTGATTATTTCTTTTCCTGTGGAAACTGCTAGGGAAATCTGATGGCTCATTAGAGACACTGTTTTCTCATCATAAACATTTCCTCTCATTACTGAGAAAACTGCCGCTAATCAAATGTGTTTCTGAAGCACTACAAAAGGATTTGGCATTAAATTTCAAGATAATGATTGTTAAGTGCAGCTTGTTTCATTCTTAGTCTTCATTTTAGTCTGCCATTTCTTTATTCTTTTTCTGTACACAGTAAAATGTGCAGCATTGTTTGTTATAGAGTGTGGGACACAAATATGAATCAAATCTGTTTACATATGATTCTGATTTTTGGGGGTGGAATTGTTTTTCAAACAATCAGACTAAATAACTGCTACAGAAACAAAATACAAAGTTGGTTTGTTTTTTCGTCTTAAAAAATGTTGGTTGAATCACATCAAAATCTCAAGACAATTCCAAGATGAACTGACTCTGAGAGTAAATGACCTCTTCATCTCAGTGATAAAGTTCCAGCCAAAATATTCTCTCGGTCTGAGACGTGATTCATTAGAAATATGTGCATGGTGTGGAGCTCTACTTTCTATCTGGCAGAGTCCAGCCTGCAGACTGATAAGAAGCAAATGCAAATGTCCTGATAAGAACTGAATGCAAATATTTATGATATGATATTCCCTGGGAATTATGTGCAGATAAAACAAAGTGTATTATTTTCCCGCTTCTCTTTCAGGTTTGCCAAAATGCCCTTTTTCGCTTTCGGAATTTGCATTTCTTCAAAATTGATTCGGCTTGCGTATTATGTTAAGCTATTTGTTTGCTAAGGATGGTAATTAGTTACTGTAATTACAGCAATGACAGTTGCTAAATTGTTTTTAAAGCATTACAGTGAGCCTGTGCCAGAAGATTGCAGTATTTTTTTGGATTTAAGCAGAGGCTGGAAAAACTCCCACTCTAAGGCCAGCATGGGATTTTCAACTACAAAGCTGCTTTTCCTGATTGAAATATTTTTTTTAAGAAATCATTAATTTGCATTGATTGTAAGTACTAACTTTAAATTTTGGTTTATTCACAGATCACAGAAATATTAGTGATAGTGGGCCCTCTGGGAAAGGAGATACAAGGGGGACTCCCATCGTAAATAAAAGTGAAAGCTGATAGCAGAGGAAAAATGGTATAACTATTACTCTGAGCCTGTTAATTAAACTCTTTAGCTTATTTTTTAGATAAATTAAAACAATTTAAAAATGCCTGGTTGAAAGCCATTCCTGAACTTTTCTGCGGTGCTCAGAGCTAAGTAAGAAACTCAGAAACAACTATATTCACCAAGTTCTCATTGTATAGCACTTTCTGCATTAAGGCAGGGCAGAAAAAGGAAACGGACAGCTCTTCCAAAAAAACTCACAAAGCCATAAAGTCAAATAAAGGTTTTTCCCTTGGTGTCTTGACACTGAAGTCATTGCTTTTCCGTTTTCATTTAACGACTAACACTGGACAGTTGCATTCAGAGTACGTCCGGGGTGAATATTTGGTGATAATCCCAGAAAGCTCTAAGTTTCATCCTTTCCTCCTTCCCCCTAGCATTTCCTCCAAAGGAGTTATTGTCACAGCAGGAAGAGTGTGCAGCTCAGCAGTGGAAGAGCCCCAGGCATCCTAGCATGAGCTCTTCCTCTTCCAAGACATGTGGTCTCGGGAGATTAGCTGGTGTGTGTGTGGGAACCCTAAGGCTTTCACCCATCTCTTCATTCTGTTCCTCCTTCCACTCCACCCCCGTATAATCTCATTCCCCACAGTTTATAGGAATAGACATAATCACTGCACTTTTCTTCCTTCAGAGAAGAGGCAGTCTCCTTTGAGGCTACAGTTCAACGCTGTAACTAGGAAGAAGAACACCTGTAGCCCACCTTCTCTCACCTTCATCCCTCTCTTGGATGCCAATTCACCTAGAGCCCTGATGCCTGAAGTGCTGGGATGTATTTTACGACTCCTCCCAGCCCCAAACCCAGCCTTTGCTGGTTGTTCCTCACCATATCTCGTCTGCTTTTCTTACCCCCCCTGTTTCACCTGCCCGTCTGTTGCAGGTGGCCAGCACGCAGCGCCCAGCAGCAGCACACACCACTGCATTAGCGCGTGTGGGGTGTGCCTTTCTGCTGACCCTGCTGCCGCTGTGTTTGAATACACAGGACAGAAGGAAAGCAAAGTTTGCTTCATGGTTTGCAAGACTCTGTTTTCATTTTCACATAGAGTCAGTCTTTCAAAGGCGCATTGTGCTTTACAGTGTCATTTATCTAGCTTCAGTTAATACTCATTTCCACATGATTAAATAAATATCTAATTCTTGCCCCAGAACACCTGCTTGAATCAGTTGTTGTCCTCATGCTTACACGAAATTCCGTTGTTCCAATGATATAGACATCTTGCATTTATTTGGGGAAAAAAAAAATCTGTTCTGCATTGTCTTCATGAAGATCCAGAGAAATGCAAGTCCCATGATATTAGTAGTTCGTTCAACACAGGGGAATCCTGCAGTTTCTAATCATGGGGGAATAGCATGCTAACAGCTCATGAGAAACACATGGTGTGACATTCTGAGGTCACTTTTCTATCCCGAATATAAACTTACAATAGTGGATTTTGACTGAGCAGTATTGGATCAAAGAACAACTTCAGGAAACATAAGTTAAGATTCAAATATCAGCTAAGTGATTGCTTAGCTACAGAAAGAAAAACATCTCTCCTGAAGTGAGAGAGTTTTCTTGTCCTGAGTTTCAAAGGCTTATTCTTTACAAAGTTTATTAGCTTATATTTGGATTATGCTCTTCACTTTGAAACTCCTACAAAGGATTTACTTCCAAGGCCCTACACTAGCTACATAGACCATATATCAGGATATAACAGCCCCATCTGCCAGTAAGCAGGCTTGTATCTAATTTGTACGTGTACTTGGATGTTAGTGTTTTTAGAGGAGGATGAGAGATATCTTCAAGCTTTAATTTGGATCAAACTTCATATGGCATTTTCATTTTAAAACGGAAAATAAGTTGATAGTGTGAGCATGTGTGGTATGTCGTAGACTATCTTAAAAATCTCTATTACAGGAGTTATGAGAGAGGAATATAAAAACCCTAATTACTCATTAGGCTTTGCAAAAACTCTTACGTACTGATAATTCATTGATTAGCACATCTGGAAACATTTAGTACCATTTATTGACCATTTACAAATCAATATATAAGACCTAATCAAGAGAATGAGAACAGTTCATATATTGTCATATTTCTTACAGAAAGTGAGTTGCTACCTACTTTGGGTTTCTGAGAGCAACACAATAGCAGAATATATTTAACTTACTTAAGAAACTAGTAAATATATTTGATTGCTGCAAGAGTAAGCATGACTGTAAAATGACGTTCTACCTCTGCAAAGATTTCCTTTTGTTTTATGCATATATATATATATACACACACACAATGCTATCACTTGCATTATGCATGCAGAGCCTTAAACTGTACTACTTGTGAGTTTAGCAGATATCATACAGCTAGATCCATAGTGAGATGCACGTGAAAATATGCAAAGCACAGAACAGTGATATACATATTTGCATACACACACAAAACATAGCAATCTACTTCTTGAAATCGGGACCAAGGCTGTGGAAACAGGCTTTGGTCCAACTCAGAGGTTAGCACAGCAGGTTATAAAGGACATATGAAGAGCATACACTGCCAGCCTGATTTTAGAGTAAAATCAACTTCCAAAACACTGGGGTAGCAGAATGGGGTCTGCTTTATTTGGTCTTGGATTACAGGAGAGCAACTGCATCAGGGAGAGTCCTGGAGGGAGGGGCACATTGCACCGTCTCAGCAGCTGAGGGGCTCCCGCAGAAACTGCTTCTGAAATCCAGTCTGGGTGGGAGTGAAAAGCACAGGGACTCACAGAGGCGATTGGGGAATCTCAGGAGGGAACACTGGGAAGAGCAGGGGAGAAATGTGCAGCTAGCAGTTTGAGGTGATGGGCAAAGAGGACAAGAGAGGAGTGTGCAGACCTGGTGTGATCCAGCTGACAGTTTCCGAGTGGCCTGAACCAGCGGGGAAGCAAAGACAGACCTGGGAGGACTCAGATGGTTGTAGCGAAGGGCTTTTGTTCCCTGCTTGTGACTTCTGCGAACTTTGACCTAATTACTTTGTTTTTTCTCTGTGTAACAATTTATTCATTACCCTGGTTTAGATTACAATAAAACCTGGCATTTTGAATTTGAAGTCCTTGTTTTGCATGGGGGCTGTCACTTGCAGTGAATAAAATGTAGGCAGATGCCTCTCAAACTCTTTCTTGGTTTTTTTGTTTGGTGTGTTTTGGTTTTGGTTTGGGCTTTTAGTTTGGGGTTTGTTTTGGTTTAGTGGTTTATACTTTTTTTTCCCCCTAAAAGCCTCATCTCTTGGAATCACAAAATAACAGAAATACATTCATTAAAATACATTCCCAGACCATGTAGTATCTAAGGAAATCTTGAAATTCATCCAACTGAAACCAAAAAGCTCAGGAAAAAAAAAAAAATCACCATGAGAGGGAAAAAATCCCTAAACTGTATCCTTTTTAAAATCTTCTAATTTTAAAACTTGACTAAGGCTTTTTGCAAACTTGCTAATGCTTTAACTATTTTACTCTGTGCTGTCTAGGGACTGTGAATACAGAGCATCACAATACCGTGTGAAGAAGTTTTACACTCCCAGAATAATAAAGCAAATGATTAAATAGATTTCTCTGATGTGATGCATTGTTTAAGGTGCTGTCTTCCCGTGTGCATCCTGGCAAATGATAGGGATTAAAATCCCACACAGCATTTAATTAACACCAGTGCTCTGGCTACAATAAAAGTTGAACAGATAGATACAATGCTTAGAAATGGATGTTTGTTTTCTAGCTTGAAATACACGAAAAGGATTAAGTTAATAAATTATTGCAAACCTCTCACTCGACCAAGGCCAATAGACCCTGATTATCCTAACTACTGTTGATTTTATTCTAAATCAAAGATAGAAAAAAATATATCAACACTTAAGTGCAAATTTCTGAGTTATTATTATATTCTAACGTGAGAAGATAGGGGTGCCTTGACTCTCCCTAGGTGTCTGGAGTTGGCTACGCTTTTGCTAGTAATGTCTCTTCTTGTATTTCTGTCACTGCCTTGCACAGGTTTGTTGGAACTGATGTTCTATCAGGGAGAACTTTGGGGGGGGTGGAAAAAGAGAGTTATAAAGTGTGGGTCATTATCAGAGAGCAACCTGTCGTCATCCCCATGGCGAGCCAGTGACTGGATGCAGCTGTGACGGGGACAGGGTGGGGAGCAGACTGTGGAGACCCGGTGGGATCATTTCCCCAGCTAGGGCAGGTCACACTAATGGGATCTAATGCGGAAGAAGGAAGACAGGTCCCTTTTCATTTTTTCCTGCACCCTGAGTGAATCCACCACTGACCCTGTTATAAGTTAGAGCATTGTTACATTACTGCCTGAGGTGCTGTGTAAGTCCTCCACCATCAAAATCTGTCCTGTATGTTGTATGCTGTTCTTTGAGCCTTCCGTACCAAATCTGAACCACACACAATCTGGCAGGAATTTTCCACCTGAAGTCTTTTTTTTCCTGTTCAGAGAATCTTCCAAATGATCAGTTTAGACGTTTTTCTCCCATATATCATGAGGTTGAACTCAGCTTTAATGTGTGATTGTACTGCCACTCAACATCATGTGACATGGAGCAAGTATGCTGTTCTGGAAAACGCTAAGAGGGATCAGCTACAGCCTCTTAACCCAAGAAATCCTTAATATGTTTTTTTTATGAGAAATGCTTTGCAGTAGTATGTTGAATTTGATGAGCTCTCATCAATACATAGAAAGAATTTTGGTAGTCTGGAACAGGCTGTTAGGACATACAGGTCTGCCAGATTCAGTGACTGGGACAGCACTGTCTTGGACTGCTGTGGTCACACAGACTGAAGAGCTTTCAGGTTCCCTGCCAGCTGACCTCAATTTAGAGCAGCCTATATCACCTACTCGTGATGAAGTTCGGATCTCTGCAACAGCCCGGAGAGTGGAAGCTCTGCAGTATTCAGTTTGAATTGTGACTTTCTAGACTTCTATCCCTCTGCCTTTGAGACAGAGGACTTCCCTGAGTCAGGGGACTTCCTCAGAATGATGCAGGCATTTCAGACAAGTCAAATTTCCCCAGTTTAAGTCCTATTAGTGAGAGACAGCTTCTGTGTCCTTTGACTGGGGACAGTGTGATGAGTTCCCAGGAACTGGCCTCTCCATTTTTTTCCTTGAAAAATGCAATAAAACATAACATCTTATAAAAAACCACCAAGTAGCCATTTTCTAAACACACAGATCTGTGTTTCACATGAGCTAAGTCACTCTTTAGGGTCTATTAACTAGATCCCACTCAACCGTAAGGGAAGCTCAGACACTTTAGGGCCCATATGGGCATCTGCCTGTAGAATCCTGAATTTAGGTGTCTTAACATAGATCTGACACTCCTAAGAATAAGTTATATCAGCATTGTGTAGATATTTATCACCAGTTCCCCTTACTGCAACACCAATTTTAATTCACATCAAGGGGAATTGACAATGCAATCCACACTTCACAGCTGCATCTCACCACTTGATAGAAAAGAAACTGTCCAATTTGCCTGTATTAAAGATTTTCAGTTAGTAGCATTAGAAAAAACTGCGGTTTAGTGGAGTCACTTACTAATGAATTGTCTAAAGAAAATTTGTGATGGATTTTTTTGATGGTCATAAACAGGTATAAGGAATGTACATTTATTTTAACTTATAACCTTAGGAGTGTTAACTGCATACTGCACATTGTCTTAATGTGTCATGAAGACATATCTAAATAGTATAAACCCAGCAAACTCAGGTACTTGTAACAATTCAGCTATGGAAAAGTAGGCATCAGAACTATCTAATGTATCTAATGTATCCTGTTTTTCTGCAGTCTGTTGATAAACCTATATCATTATTTTACAATGAATTATGATTAGGATTGTGCTACAAATACAAATACCATTTGTATGTGTACAAAACATGTCACAATTTAGGAAGGAAGATGGCCTTTCTGATCAAATCACTAACAAATGAGTGTATCCAAATATAATATTTGAGAAACTCTGAGATATCTATGATGTGTTGAAACAAACCAAGTCCTTGCTGGCATGAGAAGATGGCTCTGTTCTGTTCCATTAAGAGGATGAATGTGTCCTAACCACAAGTCCTAAAATAGTCTCAAACTCATCAAAAGAAATTCATTCAGTCCAGGTGCACCTCTTTTCCAATAAAGTTTTGATGGTAGATGATAGATGGTAAATATAAATTAGCTCTACTGGATCAAAGACCAGCTGTAATGATGGGGAGAGAAGAATGGCTGCATTCATCATATCATAAAGCAGAGAGAGACGTGAAATGGTGCAAGTTAAGCTGAGCTGAGTAAATTTGACGAGGAGAAAAAGGAAAGGAAAACTAGATATAGAAGAGAGATTCTGAATCATCATGCAAAATCAGTATCCATGTCTTGAAAAAAGTGATTACAGAAATGTGAAAAAGCTTTTCTTTTCTAATAGGACTCTGCAGATTGGTTAAGATAATTTCATTTTTCTTGTGCTGAAGCCCCTAAAAATATTGTGAAAAGAGATTGTAATCCTAGCTTGGTTTTTAATTGTTGTATGTTTTAATATTAGCACAAACTTTCTTATCAAAATATAAAATCAGAATAGAAGCTATCAATAATCTTTAAAGCTTCACTAAGAAAGAAATCTGTTTATAGATGAATATATATATATTACATAATAAGAATAACACATACCATATTGAATTTTAAACATTCTGTATTTTTCCATATTGAAACTGTTTTGAGAGATCCTATACTGAAAGAGAAAAAAAATTTAATGGGGGGAGGGAGGTGGATTCCTAATCTGTCAATTATTTAACACAGCTAAACAATCCCTTTCCCACAAATCTCAAGATGCAGTTGAAAACAGAACATGAATTGCTTCCTGCTCTTCTCAGAGCCTTCATTAATCTTCTGTCAGTAATTCCCTTTTTGCAAAAATTTGTCCCTTTGGACAAAACCTTTACTCCCTCCCCAAGTGCTTAATGACTCAAATTTATTGTTCAGAACTATCAGCATTAAGATCCAGGCTCTGAGTTTCATTAAGCCCATGGCCATGGGCCTCAGAACTTGAAGAACACTGGGGATGTAAAGGGGAATCAAAATTGTTCAAGGCCAATACTGGGCCACTTACTGGATACCAAAGGCTGAAAAGAACGTGATGTTTTTCTTCAATGCTCAGAACCATGCTCAGCGAGAGTCATTTTGCTTGGCTAGGACTTGCTTATGTTTGCACTCTGTAGTCATGAAAAATGCACCAAAGGTAACAAATCCTAAACGCAGTATATTTCCTGTTATCATTGATGCACGCAGAAAGTCAGTCTCTCCTCTCTTCCTTTTCTGCCCACCTGACTGTTGCCAGGGTTCATATGTTGACTGAGGCATAACTAGGAAAGGTTTTACTAAGTTTGTGCTTAGTCAGCCTTTGCAGCAGGGACCTTCTGTGTTTATATAGAAGGGAGGTCCTGGCTTATCCTAAAATTAGATCAAATCATTAAAATAGCAATAATAATCATGACACTGGTAATAACAGCCCATCAGGTTCACCTGACAGCTACATTTTAGCACACTTGATGATATTTCAATTGATGTTTCAAATGCTCTTTGAAGAATTTGAAAGCTCCACTGGTTTTATGCAGTATTTCTTTGGCCTTTCTTTGAGCCATGCTGAATAAGGACACAATGAATCTAAAATGAATAGATAATTCATTTTCACACTTATGCAAAACAGTTTAACTTCAACACACAGTAAAGTCATTGACGGTTTTACTTGTAGATTTCTTTGTGATTGTCTTCATTATGAAGAAGCTCTGCTGATTGACCTACCTGTACCAATGAACAGACTGGCTCCACCCAGGACCCTGGACCTGTGAGCTGCATCTCAGACCATCCAATAACAATTTATATATTTAACAAAGCAGAAGTATTTCACTCACCTTAATAGTAGCAAATGTTGAAAAAAGACAAAACAGATTTATTCACTAGAAACATCCCTTCAGACAGCAGAGAATGACTTAAAAAGTTAACTCTGCTTCTGATTACCCAGTAAGCAAACAAATGTATTGGTTCTTCAGATGAACTATTCAAGCCAACCTGGAAACAATGCAGAACTATATTCATCGTACAACATGCTTATGGGCTGCTTGTGTTTCCCAGGTTTGTGAGAGCTTTCTACCATGCAACAGATGTTGTAAGACTTTACTTGACTTTCCTTAAAAAATCATGGGGGAAATTTTGCTGCATAGCAGGTATTTTGTTTACCAATTTTTTGTGTTTTACTGCAGTATGGCTGAAGTAATGAAACATGAAGAGGGTTTTTTAAAGCTATAAATAATTTTCCAGTACCTAGAGTATTAGATATTCTAACACAGCAGAGATAAACTTGTGTGTATAACATGATGCAAACTATTTTCCCTAACAAATGGTTTTGATGAGGTTAAATCAGCAACATCATTTGGATGGGTGCAGGCTTAGGCTCTAACACAAATGAAAGTGTAATAGCATGCCGAGGGTTCATGTGGCTTGTTGTGTTCTACATATCTTAAAAATACAATTTCAGTTGTTCTTGTCCTGCCTCCTCATCAAATGAATCAAACTGTACCTACCTGGTGATTTTTCATTTCTTTTAAACATTTTCTTTGACAACACTGATGCAACTGCCTGCTTTCAAAAAAAATGTTCAAAACTGCCTTGGCACATGGGTGTTCCTATCACTCTTACAGCCATGACAGTCTAAAAGTGTAAGTGAAGCAAGATTTGTGAACTACTTGAAGAGAGGGAGTGCACCTGAAAGTGTGCCTATTTTTCAATTGCTACTTATTACGTTTTCTTAAAAGTTTTGTCTCTTATGGGCTATAATGCATTTATATATACACATGGACATTGATTCTATTCTCTGTTGTCATTCTCTCAGGAACTCTGACTACATTTTCCAATCAACCCTCATACTGATATAAGTCTTCATCCTAGTTGTCTCTTTTACAGCTTTTCCCATAAGAGTGTGAATGAAAAAAAGGTAGATTTTTTCTCCTGTGTTTGGCAATGCTTTGCTTATATGGAAGCATCTCGGAGCTTCAGACAATAGGATGAAATTTAAAGCCATTTTAGAGCAATCCTAAATTATGTTGTCAGGGCTCCCATAGAAGCCAAGGTATGAATGTTGGCAAAGAATTTTTCCCCTGCTCCTCATCTACGTGGGACCTCACTTCATTGCCTAGTTAAATATTTAGGTATATTCTAAGCATTGAAAAAACCCCACATTTTTAGCTCATAAAATACTAAACCAAATGCATAAAACTGAGAGGTGTGGTTTTCACCTAATGGCTGATTTAAGAAGGCTCAACGTACATCTGATTCTAAAATTGTGATGACCACTTTGGAACTGATCAAATAAATATTTCAAAGGTTATGATTTCTATCCAGAACTCTTTACTTGCCTTGGATAAAACAAGTAGTTCAACAGAAGGAAATCTTACTTTCTTACACTTTGCCAATATTGGCACAGTTGGCTTACCACGCTACTCTCTTTCTATTGAACTGAAATGCACAGCTTGGGAAACACAAGTAATTCTCTTTTTCTTCTGAGAAAAACGTCATTCTGTTGGTTAATAGTAATCAGAAGTCATTGAAGTGTTTACTAGATGGCTAAGCAATGAGACTTACTAATAGCTCTTCCTTCAGAAAGGGTTATCAGCCTCTGCTTCACTTTCATGTTTTGTGTCTTTTATCTGAAAAGCACTTTTTAGGCCTACAATTCATGACAAACATAATGAAGGTCCATGCTGATTTCAGATTTCTAATCGACTCACTTAATTTGTCAATGAATGCCAACCTATCATATCTACTTAATGTATAGCATGCTTAAAATAAGCAGAACTGCAGTGTATATTAACACAAAGGGGGTATTTCACTGCCAACAAAAGACTGTTGTACACAAGTTTTTAACAACGTGTTACTGATTCCCAAATGGTGTGTTACTGACAGTAAAGTTAGCCTTTATAATCACCCCTAGAATGCATAAAGCACAGCACTCTTGCATTTGTGGAGCATTATTTAATTGTTTGTCATTTAGAAAACAGAGAATTCCAGACCAGGATTCAAAATATTTGGGAGCTAAAGCCCCTTGTTGCTGAGATACTAGTACCTAATTCATTTGACAAGAGATGTACAACTAAAGGAGGAATCACAGACCTCCTAGTGCTGTAAAGATCCTGCAATTATCATAAATGAGGACAAAGCTTGGCCATCAATACTGAACAGAACTGGGTCACATGCAGATGTCCTGTTTTTATTTTGGAACTACCACATCAGCTGTTACTAAGAATCAAGTTTTAACAATGTTTAGAAAGGGTATGAAGGGCTGCTATCAAACTTATGGTATGCTTTTCAATTTCTGACTGCTTCTGTTTAAGCTGCTCACTGAACGGTCATGGCAAATATCGAGTTAAAATTTTAAAATAAAAACTGGACATTTGTGTAATCTTTTCAAACACTTGCGAAACTAGACAGCATTAGTGCAGGATTATATTGGTAAAGAAAATACAGAAAATCTCCATGTGGCATTTTCTACATGTTTTAAATGTGAACACAGCTTATATATACGCCATTCTTGTCAAGTTATCGTGTAGTTCTGCAGTCAGTCTGAATCTGTGTAATACCATTGTGTACTGACAAACCCACACATCCTACATATCTGGTCGGAAATACTGAAAAAATAACATAGGTTGTAGTTTTAAACACTTTTCCAGGAAATACTGTTATAATTCTTCCCTTCGTAGTGAGGGTTTGAAATTCAAGATGCTTTAGACACGAGCTTAAAAGTACAGTTTCAAATTTATTTAACAAGTTAATGCAAATTCCTTTTTTCATTACTTGAACAGCATTACTGATTTCAGACAGGGATACTCACATAAGAAAAGTGACTAAAAGTAGTAGGATACAGACTTGATCAAATGTTCAGGATCATTGTGGATAAAGAAAGTGCTTAAACCAGACTCTCTCTACTCTAAGCAATTTAGCCGAAGGACTAAACCGCCCTCTTTTAAAATACAAGAGCCACAAAAGACACGAGGATATGAAGGATCATGTCAGTGCAAGGCTCTGTCTGAAGGTCATACATTTTGGCATTAAGCTTAACTTTACTATTGGCTGGGACTTGGAAGAAATTGCATAGCACCTTAGTACCAGAGCTTCACTTTCTGTAAATGGAAAAATAATTCTTTTTCTGCTGTGTACTGAGATGCATGATGTTAATGTTCATAGGACACAATATTTTGCTAACACTCATAGAACAACGTCCAAGTCTTAGACAAAAACTCATATGAAAGTGCAATATATTATTTCAAGGAGAAAAGCCTTCAGTAAATTATTCCATGCAAACCTTATATTCAGACCACCCACTAACAAAAATAATTAATGTATTATTACTTATCATAACTACTGTTTATCATATTTTAACATCAGTACTGAGTTGAAAATGGAGGGGGTTTAGGGAGCTATGGTAAGCCACACCACACACTAAAACTTCCACTCCCAACACCTGCCCTTTTGCAGCTACTGTTTCTCTTGGGGTTTGTTGTTGGCCAAAAAATTAATAATAATAATAATAAAAAGAACAAAAGAGCGGAAAACTGTGAACATCAACAGAAATGCAAACCAAGAATATTAAGCTGATATTAGAATTATCTTCAAGGCTTGCCTGTTGGTATTACTGGCCTTAAACATACATTTGCAAGTTACATAAAGAAGAAAACCTCTCAAATGGCTGTTCCAAACCCTAATTGTTGTAACTTATCCATGCATTCCAGCAAAAATTTTCAGTGCTCTGCAGAAATGTTTGTTCACTTGCTGCAAACGATGTCACAAATCTTCACTGCAACAGCTAATATTTTACAATTGATCAAATAAACTGGGATATGTATTCTAAATATGTGCCTTAATGAAAACAACTTAAAGATTTATGCTCCATTTAATGTACTTAGCTGAAGTCTCATGGGATTGCCAAATGAGATAAAAACTGCAACATGGGTTAATGCTTAGTTATCTTTAGTTAACTTATATAGCTTAGTAATCAAAGGACATGAAAGGAAAACCTTTGATAAAAAATAGCCTATTTCAAAATTCCAGAAAAGACAGCTGCCTTTAAATATAATACAATCCAAATTTTTATATTCCTAAACAAGAGCTCATGGTTAAACTTAATTTGCAATTTATAGACAAGAACAGTATTCTTAGTTGCTTGGTATTAAATGTATTCTATTAAATGTAAAAATCAGTTTGGGGAGAACAAAAAGAGAATGTGAAATGATAAGTAGTGGTGATTCATATAAATATTTTCCTCTTCTTGTCCTTCACTGGCTTTTGCAAGACAACAAGATTCTGCAATGTGGAATGTTACTAAAGAAATAGAAGCAGATAAACTATGAGTAAATAGGTCTCTGTCAAATTCCCAATATTTTGCAAACTGAAATAGAAGTAAAAAATGCCTTTATCTATCCAATGAAGAACAGTGTTACTGATTTTAATAATTATATCCCCCTGTTGGTGAATATTGCTGTTGATGTAAAATGTTCAAGTGGTCTAACACTGCTGTTATTAATGTTAAAACAAAAATTACTTCATAAATAAGAACTACACCAGGCTGCTCTTGTGCTTGAAAGCAAGATGCAAGCCCTATCAGGATCTAAGGCAGACCATCTATTCCAAATCGTCTTTCAAGTCTTCCTAAATACAGTGTTTGTGCTGAAATCCCCAGGACATCCAAATGCACATGTTCCTAAGTACCAGTGACTGAGAGACTGTCTGAGACTGGACAGTCTACGTATTAAGCAAAAGGAATAGAATGGAAAGATTTTGCTTGATGGCACTATGCAAAATATGGTGTGAATAAACACAGAGGTTCAACCTTTAGAAGAATATTCCTCTCTCAAAATAACCAGTTGAGACAAGACACTTAGGGTCAGGGGAAAAAAAAAAGTAAAAAAAATAGAAGAGAAAATCTTTCTCTATGGATGCTTTTGTTCTTTTGAGGGAAGGAGGGGCAGGTTGGTGTGCCACCTGTGTGTGTATATCTCTCCGATGTCTCTTTACTGTTTATTCCCATATACCTATGGATCCTAGACCATCTTCATTTTTGCGTCTCACTTTCACAGAGCTGGGAGAAAATTAATGTTCTGCTATCACTCCACAGTTTATTTGCCCTTGTGTTTATGAGGCTGTACTTGCTGGTCAATAGTAATATGTTACTCCAAATTACAATAGTGTCCACTGAAATTTGATGTTTCCGGTCAAATACAGCTTTTGTCAATGCTAGATTTGGGAAATCCAAGAGAAAAAAACCCCAACTTTCTAAGAGCTGTAGAGTATGTTGCAATATTTATTGTGAAACTCTGTAGCTGTGGTTATAAAAAGACGGAGTGGGAGAAAAAATTCCTTTCCGTCTGTCCAAGCAGGCAAGGAGAGAGGAGAGGGCATGCTGAGAGGCTGTATCAGTAACACTAGGCTTCCCCTTGATGGCTTAATGTCAGCAGGGCTGGTCTTGTTGAAATTAATCCAGTCACAATAATGGCATTAAGACATGCATTTATACCTCTATTGACTTTTCACGTTCACAGGATAATTGTTGTAACATTTTCTTAAAGGCCAAAGACCTTTTGATGATAAATATATCTCATTACATGGAATTTTATATGTAATCATCACATGAATCTCAGTGTAATTCAATGGGTGTATTTACCATATGTTAATCCTAGCATAACAAGCCTTTAACCTATGTGACTTAATTATAGGCATATCATCAGATTTACTGTATAAAAAAAAGCTTCTTCTTTTTTTCACTTATATCTGCTTTTAAAAATCCTCTCACTTTTTCTAACTCTTTTGTGAATTGCCTATCAATGAGTGCATCTTCTCTGCTCCTCACCTTGCTTGAATGCAAATCCCGGGATGTGTGTTACCATCACTTGCTCAGCTAATGTGAACAGATGTAGAATTAGAGAAGCTTCTGCATGGAACTTTTGAATAAATCTAGACCTGCCAAAGTCTTCTCCTGTGTTTCATTTGAAATACCTCCCAATTTGTCAATGTATAATTGATCAATTGTGATGAGATTTTTCAGTCAGCAGTGAATGGCAAATACATTTTTGTTGTATATGAATATGATATGTAAGACAACGTTTAAAGCCTTCCTGAAAAAGAGAAATATTGATATCAAATTCTCCTAGTAGCCCAAATGTATGTAACAACTATATAACTATATATAATTGTGTATAGTTAGAAATAAATAGCAAATACAAGGAAAAAGTGAAGGAACTATATTTATTCAGATTAGAAAAAACTCTCAATTGCAGGAGCCTAAATTGTGGATACATGTGAAAATATTCAGTTGTCCTCCCTGACTTCTGGTAAAGGGATAGGATCACAGAATTACAGAATGGCTGAGGTAGGAAGGGAACTCTAGAAGTCATCCGGTTCAACCCAGCTTCTCAAGAAGGGACACCTAGATCCAGTTGTTCAGGTGGTTTTTTAATATCTCTAAGAAGGGAGACTTCACAATCCCCCTGCACAACCTGTAACAGCACACAGACATACTCACAGTAAAGGAGTGTTTTCTCTTGTCCAGACAGACCCTGTTGTTTTTTATTTTGTGTCCGTTGCCCCTTGTCCTCCCACCAGGCATTACTGAAAAGAGGCTGGTTCCATCTTTGCACTCTTCTTTCAAGTATTTATATACCTGATGAAATTGCCTTAGTTTGCATGGGGAAAAAAGAGATTGCTGTTAATAAAATAATTCAATAATCAGAATTGTGAAATACTGGGTTTTGATGGAAACCACACAACTAGAGGTTTTGAGAGCTGGGTATAAACTTGTCTACTCCCCTGTGACCTTCATTTTGTGAAACTGATTATACTGCACAATCCCCTGAAGTGTCTTTCAGCCTCACATTTCAGTAATTCCATTACTTTCCTTCTTTTATTTTTCTCATCCTATTTCTTTTGACCAGTTTTAGAGCACTACTTTCACTTGAGCATAGACTTACTCCTGGAAGCCAAAGCTTTTCTAAACTAGCTCGTGTATCATATGGCCTTCTAAAAATGTAAACAGATTTTAGATATTCTTTCAAACATATACTTCAACATGGCAGAAAATAAATCCCATAAAAACAATGCTTCTTTCATGAAAATGCCCTATTCATATGATAGTATCAGAAATTTGTTGAGAATAAACCCAATAAAGTCTTAATTAAATCAGGTTAAAGAACCACTGTGTACATAAGTTACATATAGTCAAGTTTATAGTGCCAAATGGTATTCAGTCACCAGGCTGTAAATGATCTATATGAAGTAATTTCTGGACCATCAGTGGCTGTGTCCAAAATCTTGTCAAGTATGGGAGAGGTTCCAGAGGACTGAGAATAGCAAACATAGTAACTATTTTTTTAAAAAGCAGAAGCAGAGAACCTTGGAGTTATTGTCTAGTTAAAAACAGACAGAAAGACACACCGACAAATTATTAAACAACCCAGCTGAAAGTACCATAAAGATAACAAGGTGAAAAGAAACAGCCAGCATAGATTTGTCAATAACAGATCATATTAATCTAATTTCTTTCTTTGACAGGGTGGCTGAATAACAGCATAGTGGAAGGCCGGAGTTTTGATAAATCCTGACTTCAGCGGGTCTTTCAACACGGCTCTGCATATTGCTCTCATAAGCAAGAGGAATGTGGTCTGGATGACTCAGTGAAAAATATGTGACTAAGTGGTTGAAAAACAGCACCCAACATAATAATTACTACAGATTCTCTGTACTGTCAGACTGGAGGGTATTTCAAACAGAATCATGTAGGAATCCCTACTGGTGTCTCTGTTCTAGCATGATTTCCACGGACAATCTCAATGGTGGCATGGAGGATGCAGTTGCATCTTTTATAAATGGCATTTTTCCATAGAGTAAGTGGCACAAGAGAAGAATTGCAAAGCATTTTGGCAGTTCAGTCAGCATACAAGCTGCTCTTCAAGTCCTGGAGAAAGTACTAACAAATTAATACGAAATGCAGTCAATATACCTGCAGAATACTAAATTTAGAGAAGTCATATGAGGCATTTTTAAATTAAGAATAAATAGGCAAGATTAATGTAAATCAAACAAACCTAGTGGGCCATAAACTAAACTGTTTCTTGCAATTGCAAAAAAGTCTGGAGCCGAAGTGGAAGTCAGAAGTGTTGTGTATGAGCGCTTGGAGGTGGTGTTCTTGATGTTCTGTTCTTCTTGGGTATTGCTCAGACCTCAGCTTAAGTAATGTTTCCCATTTTGGTCACCACACTTTAGAACAGATACAAACACTTTAGAGAGAATCCAGAGAAAAGCAACAGGAATGATAAGTGCTTTGGAAAACGTGACCTACAAGGAAAGGTTGAAGGAGTCGGATTTGTTTAGTCTAGAAAAGGGAAGGCTGAAGGGAAGCATGATAATGTCTTCAAATATATAGAGCTCGTTAGAAAGAGTGCAGTGATCAATTATTCTTAGGGTCTGAGTGGGATTTGTACAAAAAGAAAGCCATATAATTTGCTGCAAAGGGGATTCAGGTTACAGGGTTTCCAATTGAAAGGGCAGTTAAGAGTTGAAATAGTTCGCCGAGGCAGATTGCAGATTCTCTTTCACTGAAGGTTTTTAAGAACAAGTGAGATATGTCATGTTTGTTTTATGTATAGTGAGGATAGAGAATGAATTATCCTATGCCTGTAGATACCTTCCAGCCCTATATATCTCTGATTCCCATGACAATGAAGCATTGATTCCGCAGACACACAAAAGGATATTGCGGAATATATCTATAGACTGCTTCTTGACAGTCATTTGTATGACTGCATTGTGGTCTGTACTGTGTGTTCCAGAAATTAAAAAGCTCAAATGTCTCCAGTAAAGATCTTTACTAAGCTTGTTCTTCAAATAATAAATAATGTGAGTTTACACACATGGATAAAATGAGCAAGATGTCCTATTTACTCTTCAAATAAGTGAAATAAACACATTTCTCTTGGAAATACAAAATACTACGATACTTTGTTTCTTAGAAGAAAAATGTCTTCTTGTCAAGCTATGAACCAGTAAGTGGCTAAAATGAACATAAAGACAATACCCACTGGGTTGGTAGCCTCCTATCTCATTAGAGTGAATTAGTTATCCATAAAATTCTGTGATTTTATGGCTGATAACAATCACCACATAAACTGAGACCAATATCACAGTGTTTGATCAATGGCAGGAATTCACTGCAGCATCTGAACCTTGGAGACTAACATAACTGTTCTGCCCATGTCCAGATGAATATCTAAGCATAAACAAAGTCAGGGTGATGTGAGCCACAATGTGAACTAAGAACTGCTTTGCTTTAAGTATGCATAAGTGGGTTTTTTGCATTATCACATGAAACTTGTTAATGACAATGAAAGCTTGAACAGCTCCCATGAGGATGTCAGTGGAAGAATAGCTCTACTTTGGTAAATCAGCATACAGGGATGCCAAGTACTCAACACTCATGAGTCAGGCCCCTGACCATGAAATCAGCTTTAAAATATGGCTTTATAGGGTCTTACAAGGTTTGTTTCATTTGCCTTCTAGGTTTAGAGCCTTCATTGAGGACCCAGATCACATTTTCAGGCTTTTTTCAGCAACAATTAGAGAGAGTCATTAGCTTTTTAATTTTTGTAGGAAGCAGGAAAAGAAGTAAGGAAAAATATTCATTTGGCATCAAGTCTCTAACCAGTACCAATACTCACAATGGTTGACTCTTCTTCCAGATGTAGGTGAACTGCTTCACCTTGGTCAACATGATCATGGTCTGGTTTTGAGCACTAGAATGCAGGCAGCTATACTGCTTCAATGTCAGTGCACTGCCCAGCAAAAGTTTCACTCATTCTATGTAGTTTTCTTTGTGACAACATCTGGACACAATTTATGTGACAGCATATGTCAAGAACCAGCCTCAGGAATAAACTGAAGAGAAGCCAGAATTCTTAAGTAGGACCAACAGCATGCTTTTTTCTATGTTTTACTTCCGTTTGCCTAAGAAAGAGAAAAGCACACAATGTGTGTTCATCGCCGAACAAAGCAAAGTGACAAGCACCCTTCAAAATCCAGGTGTCCAAGGCTTCATTTAAACTGCATGTAAATAAACAAGAAGGAAATCCTGCTACCATTAAAGTTCTCCTGGCAGTATTTCAACTCCGGAGTTTTACAATAAGCTTTGTTGGAGAGGAGGATTAGTTAAAAAAGGAAGGAAAAAGTCCCTTTGGGCTTCTTCCATGCTACATTTTGGTCTGCGTTGGAAGACAGGGCAAGTTGGACACCACAGCTACCACACAGAAAATAAGAAAATACAGTGAATAAATACAAAGGAAGATAAATATATATGTATATCACATATAACCATATACAACATATTAGTAAGTAATTTTTATGTGTGTAGATCTAGATAGGAGTCCCATTTACATACCTATTCATATAGAGATATGGATACACACATATAAACACAAATATGGGAAATATTTGTACTCCACGGCCCCTCCCTTATCTCCAGAATACTTCTCTGAACAATAGCATGGTTGTAGCCTTTCTTGAAACCTGTTTGAACTTTACTGGGAGGACACTGAATTAACTTTAAACTAACCTCTAATTTGGGACTTCATTTCATACAAAGCAAAGTCAAAAGCCAGCAGGTTAAGGCTGGAGCATTAGAGAATGTGACATCTCCACTGATACAGTGGGTGGGGAGAGGAAGCTATTAACATGTCTGTAACACTTCTCTTTATACACAACTACCCTGCTTTTAACTCCAGCCTTGGTCGCTAAGGTCAGTCAAGACAGAGCTGACTAATAGTGTCACTTTCCTACTGCCTTGTGGCGCTCACCCCTGCCACAGCACGACAGCCCGGCGCTGGAGGGGTGGTGGAACACCTACGGGAGCAGGGGGAGAGGAGCTAATCGTGGCTTTTCATTAAATGGTGGATGTTAGGGAAATAAGTGTCATACCGCCATAGCTATAAAGCTGTTGAAAAGAGAGCTACTTAGCCATTCATGAAACACTGTTATGTTAACACAATAATGAATAGGACAAGGTCCCTCATTGTCAAGCAGGTGGTGGACTTTCACTATGCATGAAGGGCCCTGAGTGCCCAAATTGCTCTAACCAAGTGTAAAGGAGCTCACAAAACATAGCTGTCAACTCATTATTTCAAGTTTAAAATAAAAGTATATGTGATGAAATGCTCCAACAGAAATTGAATCTTCAGAAATTCCAGTTCACAAACGCATCCTCCAGACTGCTGTACGCAGTGGGCCATTCATATAAAGGTATAAGCTAGTGGAGCATGAAGCATTCATTCAATCGTGTCATTTTTGAATATGAAATAACAGCAGATTTTTTTCAGAAAGTATTTTAAGTTTTCCACATAGCTGTGGTTGTGTTTGTACCTCTCATTCAACAGAAAAATGAGCTCCTGTGTAAGAGGCTCTTCTCAAGATCAGTTCACTGTCCCAGCAGCAAAGAACAGTGCAGAGGAGCGAGGGCTGCAGGTACTGCCTACCCCATCCACTTTCCCCCAGCTTCATAACTTCAGTGCTCAGCATATTAATGGAGTTTAGGATCCAGCACTCCCTACAGAAAACTTTCAGCAGGGAGGCAATGGGAATTTTCCCCCTGAAGCTGAGTGTTTTGGCCATAGGTACTGCAGTAACTGGAATACATGACATGGAGAGTCATTTAGCACCATAAAACTGAGCCCATCCCTTAGCCTCAGGACAATACCTAGACCAAGTGCTATTCTTCTCCAGCAGAAGAGCTTGCATCCTGAATCCACGAAGCAAAACGCTTTTCTACCACTCTTCTATGGTAATTCAGATTTCAAGAATTCGAAGGTAAGAGGTGTTAACTTTATAGGTGATCTTTCTGATTCATATTATTGTAAATATTTTCAACATTTTAAGCAGTTCAAGATCCAATTTTCTCATCCTAATACAGTTTTTTTATCAAATACAGCATTGGGTCATTTCCATTCATGGAGATCTGAATATACCACCCTTAACTAATGGGATAGAATACTTTATGCTAAATGCACTTGATATAACTAAATTTGTTACTCATGCTTATAATGCAATTATCGGTGTAATGGACACAAAAATTATAACCATAAGAAATTTTCTAGAAAACACATCTGGGACTTCAATGGCATTCTGAAATGAGAGAATTGATGCAACTTACATAAAATATAACAATTATTTCAGAATCTCAATATCTCTTTTTAAAATAATGATCTTTATTGGAAAATGAAACATGCATTTGATTGTGGTATATGAGGGACTGCTTTATGGAGAAAGCTAAGACAATAGACTTATAGAATCAAATTATGTAAAACTTGACAAACACTTCTAAAATGCAGAGAAAAAAATAACGGAACAGCTTAAAAATAATCCACCAGATCCAAAATGTGTCTCTTAGGCATTCTTCCTGAAGACATAACTTTTTCTTCCATTTCATATTGCCTTCTGGTATTTTATTTCTCAATAAAAATAATGTAATATATAATGGAAATGGGAAAAAAAAATCATAATGACACTAAAAGACTTTCAGAGGTGTTACAGATTGCCCTCTGTAAAGAGCTACCTATACTAAACAGGATGGACTATTAAGCCAGAGGACTGAACCTTCCAACAAAACAGATTCTTTCCTGTGCAAAAGAATAGGTAATTCCTCTAATGTACCCATGTGTGCAGATTTCCCAGTTCCTTACCCCTACAGTTTCCTAGAAATTTTGTTCAGTTTGGTGAACTCATAAAAAAGGGAAAGGATGTTACAACTGGAGTGTTTGCTTAGCCTTTTTAATATGAAATTAATTTTGAACAATGATTCCTAGATTTAAAATCAGGCAAAATACTTTCCACTTGTCCATAACACCAGATGAATAATTTTACGTTTTCTAAAGAGACTATGGATTAGATAGATGTTTGCTGAGGATGATACACTGAGAAGTAATTACACATTCAGTAAAGACTTCTATTCAAAAACATACAGATAGAGCTGATGCTTAGTGAGGCATCTGAAACACTGCATCCAGTTTTGATAACCCAGTGAGAGGAGGACACCTATAACCTTGGGCTGGTTCAGCCTAGGACCTCCAACTGGACAGGCTGGAACACTCACCCCATAAGGAGAGACTGGTGGAGCTGGGCTGCTCCAGCCTGGAGAAGGGGCAATTTCAGGCATCTAAGAGCATTCTGCCAGTTCTTGCTGGGAGGCTGTGCAGTTTCCATTGTTTTTGTTTTTCAAGAATGATCTGGATAAAGCCCTATATACTAATAACATAAAACGATCAGTATGATAGTTGTGTAGCCCAACTACCATTGCTTATAGTGATTTTCTGTGGGCTTAATCAACAGGAATCTTAAGTCAGTGTAACTGTTAGGAAATTTAGGCTAAAAAGTTTGTCCCCACTTTATTTATAGCCAATAGACAGTTACCAGCTACGCTGGAGAGTGATTCAGTGCAGTACTGTCTAACTTCTTGTTTCTCTCTGTGGCTAGAGAGAAGACAGTACAACAGGGAGACCGATTGAATCATGAAAACTGACCTTCCTTATTGTCTCACATTCCTCCTTCTGTATCTCATAGAGTCAACGTAGAGCAGGAGGATTCTGAGTTAGTTGAACCTGAATTTTGTGATGATACTTGCTTTTCTTTAACCAGCAGTATTCTCAACACATAGAACATAGATCCTTGGGAGATCCTTCACTTTGTGAACATCTAACTGTCCATGTTCTCTTTGATACTTACACTCCAGAAAACAACTAATGGTAAGAGCATGTCAGTTAATGGGAACTGCTGAATTAGTGCAATGCACATCTGAATTCACTTAAGTGGAGTCAGTCTGAGTTTACAGCTGTGAAGATTAGGACAAAATCTGGCCCATGTTTTCTTTTTCACTAGAAGTTTTCAGCTAAAGAATGGCACCACGGCCATCTTCATGACTTTAAATTGAAGTCTTTTCTTGCCTGCATCTCAGCTCTGTACACGGTATTGGATTCTGAGGATCAGGTGAGGTTCTTGTAGGAAATCAAAGCAGTATTTCTTCTCACTACAGATCTGGGCTACTGATGTGAAGGGCTGAAACACAGGCTGCATACAATAACACCTGGGCTTCATACAGACCTCCATCACGGGCTTTATCTTTCTAGCAAGAACTCCTTAAATGCCAGTTTTTAAAATGAGAGAAACAGAATGCCTTTTGTTCCTTCATAGTATTTTGAAAATAATGTTTATACTTGATAAATCCTTTCAGTGGTGGAACCATTATTTTGAAAGCAATTGATTATATTTGGTCATCATATCAGAATGGCAAAATAGGTACGTTTTTCCAAATCTAAGGTTATTTCTAATGTGAAAAAGCAAGCCACAAAACGTAATTTTTGAACATGGCAGCAACATGAACTTGCTCTTTTTTTTTTCTACTGGTAACAAACTCAAGAATTTTTACAATATGGATAAAGTAAATGCTAACTATCAATAAAAAATAGTCTCCACAGGGAAATGATCAGATGAATATATTTATTTTTAAAAGCTGCTATACACTTAAATATTGCAAGACATGTAAATGAAAATGGTTATTGTAAAGAGTGATGGAGAGTTTTCCATACAGAAGTCTTCTAAAAAGCTTCAAACACATTTCAGAGTAGCTTACATCAGCAATGCATCCTCACTTAACTTCAAAAATGTCTCTCTGCACATGGGAACACATCTGTATATGCCAGTGGATCTTCAACATATTTAGGTTTTCTCTTGGACCGTGCATTCGGGACTTTGTTCTGAATCTCATCATATTGAGTTGAAGAAGAATTTCACTCACAAAGTGGCACAGGTAAGATTATTTTTCAGTTCAGGTCTCTCTCCCACCCCTTGTTCCTTGGGGCAGCACATTTTTTACGTCTCGCGTGTCAGTAAGCACTTCACTGGAGCCTGCTTTGCTGAGAAATCAGAAATCAAAGAAAGAACGGGAGAAGATGGGAACAAAACTGGAAGGTGTGTAATGATGTAAGATATTGTACTACAAGAAAGAAATGCTTTTTTCCTCATTGTCATATGCCAATTATGGGTCCCACAGAGCCTCAGTGCTACTTGTTGGTTGTGGGTTAGCAAGGAGCATGTGGTTGAAGTGGAGGAAAACTGGGTAGGCCGGGAAATGATAGTATAGAAGGAAGAGCTTTGGTAGTGATAGTTACCCTTGACTAGCTAAAATAGGCAATAATGGGAAAGATATATGGGATAATCTTCTGCCACACAATCCCACACACATTAGTACAATTATGACCAAGTTACAGCACACCTGTCATGCCTACTCCTTTCTTTTCTGGTTTTCATGATAATGTATTACAAGGCTGTGGTAATAGCTAAAAAATAGAAAGTAATTTTCTAAACCATTATGATTTTGAATACATTACCCCATCTCAAACTCATTCCAGCATCACTGCTGAATTAAAGGAAAATAGGGATTTTAACTGCACACTGAGTACAGAAATGGGGAAAAATAAAAATAAGGCAGCTGACCACTGTCATGAGTGTCAGAGATAGAAACCCTTCCTCTTAACTTTTTTTTTGTTCCAATTTCAATGATTTGTAGCTTAAATTTCTTGTTCAAATAATCAGAGTAAATGAGTGACTTTTAGGCTTTGTTTAGGCATATCCATATTGGATACAGAATTGTATTCCAGATTTTTCTAGAATGTCAGTAGACACTTCCTGGGCATGAGATTTAAAAAATAATTAGAGGATATGTGAATCTATGCCTTACAAGTAGGCAAGTATATCATACAAAATATATGTGAGTCAGGATAAAAGGTCCTGTGAAATAGATTGCATTCTGGCATGGCAGTTCTGTGAATAACTATTTTGAAAGTTAGTTTAGAAAATAATTAAATGTAAAGTCATTTTAATATACAAATGTCTGACAGGAACTTGAAGTCCAACCCTTAACCCTGAAAAAAAAAAAGATAAAATAATTTTAGATTAAAAACGGATTTGAATTTCTCTAAAACCCACAGAAAACGTTACCATTTAGTAATGACATTCCCTTTCCATTTGACCCCAGCTTGACATGCTGAATTGCTCTGAACATCCACCACCATGTACAGAAAGTCTCACTTCTTAACTCTTGCTATTCTAATTTGCATACAAAAGTGTATTAAAAGGGATGTTAAGGCTGTGACATAGAACAATAAAAGCAGCAAATTCATAAGTAATTAGGAAATATACTATACAAAATGTTCTCCAGTGCAAAAGGGCATTCCAATACATCACAGGCGATAGAGTTCTATGAGAAAACAATGGAGTTTTCTGATATATAATGCCCTGTTCCTGTTTTACAAGGAAAAAAAGAGTGACTGCAGCTGGTAAAGAGGGACTAGAATATATATGCTTATAAAACATCATGAGTAATTCAGAGACAAAGTCAGCACCATTCTTTCAGAGGTATGGACTGCCTAAAAAATATTTTAGACCTCTATTTTCCTATGTAAACTATATTTATGGAAGCATTGAAGGCACATTCATTTCTCTCCTTTATCTTTCCTCGAAGATTGCTCCAAATCCCTCTGAAATCATGTGGAGAGGGTCAGGGATCAAACAGCACAAAGGTGAGAGCTCTTCGTATGTGTGGGGGTCTGTCTGTTTTCTTGCTCGGAAGGCTGAATGCATTAGACTGATGTGAACAAAGGTTTAAATGCCTACTTTGATCAGGTGAAAAATTCCAGCTTCCCTCAGGTTTCAGGCACTGATAGAGTTAAGTGCTAACATATTGGCAGAAGGATGGCTTAGGACATAGGGTGGGATTTGTAATTGACCCACTAATGTCAGTGGGACCCAGAGCTGCATCATAGGCCTCTGGAAGATGACATTGCAAGCTCTTTGAGAACCTGCTCTGAAGAAGGGGAGCGGGAACTGTTTTACATATATGAAACACCCAGCACAATTGTAAGTGCTAAATAACAGATTGGCATTGTCCCAGGGCAATTGTTTTGCTGAAGGGGGAATAAGGTGATAACAGTATTAGCTACTTTTGGTATTACCTATCAAGAAGATATGAGGTCAAATTTCCCTAAATATTGTAAGAAATATTGTAAGACAGTTTTTGTTTGTATCTCCAAGCCCCATTTTTCTAGTTCCTTTCCCCAGAGGTCTTTCACAGATACTTTCTCAATACCAAGCTGTCAGTGTTTCTGCAGATGCAGCCTTGCCACAGCGTAAGACTCTCCAGATCGGGTCTGCCATAATTACAGTCTGCGCCTCCTCCAGAATCACCCATTTGTACTCCGTTCACAATGGTAACTCAGTAAAGGGGGCGGTGACATGAATGATAACAAAACAGTGATTTTTTTTTTTTTTTTTAGCAGATTAGTTTAGTGTCTGAATCAGCACACAGACTATGAACAAGCAGCCAAGAGCTGATGAAGGGAAGGATATTACAAGTCCCACCTAGATGGGATTATGCCACTGCAGCACTGGGCTTTGGGTCTTCTGCTCTTTTCTTGTGTTCTATTTCCTGCCCTTGCACAAAATTTTCAGTATATAAAAGCTAGTGAAAGTTTTTGTACTTACCGTTTTTAAATATATTCTAGGTAAAACCACATCTCTAATTGGAAGGCAGTTAAAGGAGTTAAACTGTTAAACTTACTGCATGCCATTAAAGATGGTGGTTACAGATTCCTTTTTCAGAGAAATCTAACTCAGCCAGAAGCACAATTGTCAGCATTTCTTGATGGTATTTTGTATTTTTATGGAAATTGAAGAACAATGGAAAACAGATTCTCTTTTTCCCTTAATGAACAGATCAAGCTTATGCTCATTCATACATAGTGTTCATTTCTTTGAAGCATTCAGATGACCTCCTAATATTTGTAAAAATGTTTTCAGTTCTGAAGTTATTGTACATGCAGCAGTTGTATGGGAATCAATATCAGAACTTCGTTAAGTTTTTATTTACTACTTTTAAAATAACATTTTTCATTCACTCTTTTTCATAAATCATTTTAGTATTTTAAAAATGCCTTCCAATTAAAGAGCAGGAAAAGGTCATATTATCATAGAATCATAGAATCATAGAATTGATTGGGTTGGAAAAGACCTCAGAGATCATCAAGTCCAACCCTTGGTCCAACTCCAGTCAGTTTACTAGATCATGGCACTCAGTGCCACGTCCAATCTCAGTTTAAAAACCTCCAGGGATGGTGAATCTACCACCTCTCTGGGCAGGCCATTCCAATGCCTGATTACTCTCTCTGTAAAGAATTTTTTTCTAATATCCAACTTAAATTTCCCCTGGCAGAGCTGAAGCCCGTGCCCCCTTGTCCTATTGCTGACTGCCTGGGAGTAGAGACCAACCCCCACCTGGTTATATTAAATCAGAGGATAAATCTCATTCTTTCTACCAAATGGAAAAAGCAAACAGCCAGCTTCCTCAAAATGGAAGGAAGGGATACTTACGGGATTTGGTGTCAGGGAGCAGGAATCATGCAGGTATTCCAAGAAGGAAGACAAGCCAGATGAACATCAGCACAGGAAAAGGCAGTGCCTTCACCAGTGAGATGCAAACAATTGTCGTAAGAGAATAATGGAGGTAAGAGGCATTTTTTCCCTCTAGATGTTAATAAAGAAATATTTTATCCTAGCTGATTTTAGTATCCTATGTAGGTCTGCCAAGGTCCTTTGTTAATATTTTCTAACTGCCCTGAGTTTGGGGGTCAAGATTTCCTTTGCAGTCCCTTTACATCGTACACGTTGGGATTACTTCTTCCTAGTACTCTTCCTGAATTACTTCTTAGCATTTTGACTGGATGCAATAAAGCAGTAAAAGCTTAATTCACCCACTGGCAGTGAAATACACATACTTAGCTCTAGGAACACTTCTCTTCATTTAATGCTTCTAGAGTCTTTTCTCTATCCCAAGGCCATATGCCTCTGTGTGCATCTCACTCATCATCCAGTTTGCTTTCTTCTAGCACCCTACATTGCCCGTAACCATAAGGTCTCTGATGCTATCACTCTGGTAATCACCTGTTCTTTCACTCTGAGGTCTCTTGTTCTCTCACCCCTAAATATCTTTTGGTATAGCAGGTTTCTCCAAGTTTCACCCACTCCTCAAGTCTGTTGTTGTCTGTTGTGAAGTGTTAATACAAGTGTGAAACAACTAGAAAATTATGTATTTTGTCTGAAAGATAAAGTAATTTTGTTATTTCTTTGCCCACGTTTCTAACCTCTCTATGATCCTTTGTATCATTTCTCGTTTCTTGCAGTATCTCTCATCCAGTTTAGTACATAACACTGTTAACATGCTGGCTGCTGCTTCATCTCAAGATCATTAATTACACTATTAAAGCCTGGAACTACTGTTTAAGTGTACCACTGCCCTCCACAGGAAAGAATGGCAGACATACTGGATTGTGTCCAAAATACTGTCTCTGTAAAGCCATACATTATGGAGAGTCTTCATCTCATCTGGCAGAAACCATTGACTGTCATTGCAATGGTCTAGAAGGACAGAAACATGACAATAGTATGTTCCATGTATTGGTGAGATCACCCACGGAATGAAGATCCTCAGAAACCCTGCCCATCTATTCTCATTAGCCAGTGCCAACTGGCTGTTGTTTTCTTTTCTGTTTCTGGATAAAACACAGCACATGAATACTCCCTCCTTAACTTTGCCACTTGATCAACAGTAGACAGAAGAGTTAATCCTTTGCTCCTCTTGTGAAAGCCTGCATCATGCAATTACTTTCTATGAGTTGCCTCTCTGTCTCTGTTAATCCATATCTCTCAGAGCAAATACTCCTTTTTCCTATGAAATCCTTTCATTTTGGAATTGCCTCACTTGCAGAAATGCCTTACTCTCTAGTCAAAAGCACTTGAGTCATAAAGCCAATAAAGTAATTTAGTGGATAATTTCTCCTGTAAATCCAATGCAATAGTTATCCTACACAGAGAGATCTACACCTTCTTTCTCTCAGTTTTATCTTTACCACAGAGACTATGAAGTGTTCCAGTCTTGTGTAAAACTCACTTTCACAGGGTCAGTAGCTGCTACTGAACCAGATCAAAGAGAAGAAAGCTCTCAGTGCTTTCCTAGTTCCACTTAGTCTACTGAACTGCACCCTTACTTAGTGTACAGTCCTGATTCACCACTACTCTCAGTCAATTATACTGGCGTATGGCAAATGCTGAATAACTGAAATTGAAAATAGTAAGTATATTGCACAAGGTAACATTTCTTTGGGTGTCTGAATGTTTTCCACTTTATCTAAAAGCTACTAATTAACTGCATTACAAAAGATCAGTTCCCAACACATAGAGTTAGGACTGGCCACATCACTCTCATCAATATTAACAGATGTGCTCATCTATAAACTCAGTCCTTTGCCTTTATATGTACTGAAGTATTCTGAGATAAAACCATCACAGAGGAAAAGTGAGTAATATTCACTCCTTTGCTTCTGGTTTACTCCGGAGTGATTCCACCAATATTGACAATGAATTGCCTCATTTTTTTGTTCCCCTATAAACAAACACGAGAATGGTCAGTTTTACTTCTCATTATTTATAAATAACAATGCGAAGTGTTATCTTAAAAGGAAATTTTGGTAGTGAATTTACATATCCTTTACAAGAGGGATTTATAATGGGAACATATATAGAAAGAAGCTATACCCTTGGTATTGTAATTAAGCTTTTAAAACAGCCGATAATTCGGTGTTATTTGTTTTTCCTTTCTTTGATGAACTGATAAATGTCACTTGAATATTTGCATGAGCACTCAGTAGAGAGGCTGGTTTTCTTCAAAAGAAAATAGCACACACACTTATTCCTCCTCTGCTGTATATAAATTCTAAATAGTACCTTGGCAGAATTATTAAATAAAAATGAATGTTTTTAAAGGCATTTATGGAGTCTGGGGAATAAATGATAGAATTTTCTTATATTTCTCATATATGCAGATAACAGATACATTTAATGCAAGAAGGAAATAGAATTTTAATAGAATTTTTAACTAAAGATCTTGAAACAAAACTAGACATACATTTTAATTGAATTTCTGGCTCAAATTACAGCAAACCATTATAAATCATTAGGAATCAGTTTTAAAACTGCTTTCACTTTTACCCGTATTACAAACACAGAGGTAAGCTTTTACAGCTACAGATAAGTGTTAATAAATTACCCGAATTTCAAAATTAATGGCTGCCCGGCTGCTTTGGGGAGATATCATTGTGTTTCATGAATATTTTGATTTTGTGATTAGATCAAAATGCACTGAATTCCTAAACAGTCATAACTAAGGTCTGCTGATCATAAACTGTTCTTTTTTTAATAAATTATATTCCTCACAAATCTGCTGATATGGAATAATTAGAAATTGGTTGCCTGCATTTACTGTAATATTTGCATGACTTTAGATCTCCACCTACTGATCTAGTGGCTGGCAGGAAATGTACATTTTGTACATTTCTAAATATACCTTGCCTGCAGAGATAATGGTTTATATTGTGATGTTAAGAAGGTTTTTATTTGCAAAAAACAAAGAGGTGTCACTTGCCAGTTCTGGAAGACATTGATTAGGCTGTTTATGTCATTCCTATTCAGAACTTATTATTTACAGCTTTCCTGTTTCCTTTCCTTTGTAGGAGATAATGATCTGTCTCCTGTAAACTGCTTAAAGTGTGCCTATTTTCTCTTTTTTTTTTTTAGAGAGTCTTGAAATACATTTTATGGAAGGCAAGCATATTGAAATGGAATGTAAACGGTGTAAAATACAGCATATTAATCGAAAACGATATCAGTCAGAATAATCTTTAAATTAAGTGGTATACAAATATTTATAGTTAGGGAAAATGAAAATTGCAAATCCATTTTTCATTGTGGAAGGCACATGTACCTGAATGTGATCCTGTGAGACATACATTCCACAATTAAACGCACTTGCATTTTGGGGACTATTCATTTTAACAGTACTGTGCATGTGCATATCTGTTTTTTGCTACAGATCTTCATTGAGAGAAGGGAGTGCACATTGCTGTCTAGCATTCAGCTCTCAGAATGGCCTAAGCACACAGTGTCCCTATGGATGCTTTATAACGAGGTGCTTTATGGAACATTTCAGATTTAGATAGGTGGCTTCACTTTTCTGGCATATGCAGTAAAAATTTAACATGTTTGTTAATGCTTACTGTGTTAACACCATCAAATGTTAAAATCAATGCTCCGAAGGGGCAGGCTACAGCCTGCTATATGACATACTTGGATGACAGGAGAAGCGTATTTGGGATATTCACATGCTAAAAATAGAATAATCCTCCATTTCACAAAAGCAAGGAGAAATTTTACCATTGCTGTGGCTCTGTAATGTGAATGATAGATCAAGGAGAAAATACTGGTGACAGGCAAAATCTTCAGCCAGTTCACAAGACTTATAATTTATTTTAACGATGCTATCCCTTCTTGAAGAAAAGTTGACCCTGCTGCCTATTTTCTCCCCATTACTACCATAGGTGCTTCTGCAACCCAGTGAACAGCTTCTTATTCCTGCCCTGGACAACTGGTCTTGTAAACTAGAAGATACGTAAACTGATCAAGGAAAAAACTGTTAATTGCTCACAATCATGTTTTTTTAATCAATTCAGACAAGTGTTCATGCTGTTTATTTTATGGGTATTTATCCCATTTTCCCTGGCAGTGTGACCTACTTGCATTAAAATTTAACGCTGAGTTTCATTAGCAATGTATCCTGTATCAATTTCAACTAAACCAAATTAAATCTGTTTTCTAAGACGAACCAAGTCAGAGCTGTAGAACAACTCTGCTTGTTGAATCACATGTACTGATTGATGCTTCATCCTTAGCCCTCAAAAATGCCACAGAATTATCTCCATAGAATGTGCTTCTGCAATTGTGAAAAGTCTGATAATTAGGTCAAGCACAGGTTAATAAATGTGGTGATAAAAAAAAGAGAATCACACCCTTTCCACTTATCACACTGGAAACCAGACTCCTGGTTTCCATATTGGAAACCTGGCACACCAGCTGCAAGTCACTCTTCAGAGCCTCATGTAGTTCTGGCCCTACCTTCCTCACCTTGTTTTCTGGTTCGTGAGTAACTTCTGGACAGAATCCAACCCATATAGCAAGGTATGTCATGTGCAGGGGCTTTCTCTGCCTGAATAGGTGGGGGCACATTGCCTAGGCAAAGGGGAATGTGACCCACTGCCATTAGAGACACAGCAAATGGGAAAGAAGATGCTCTCCTAGCACCAAAGAAGATCCTGTAGGACTGGAAATCTTTAGTTCAAGAAAGGTTTCTTCAGTGAAAGTTTCTGACAGGAAATAAACTTGGGCAGCCTAAACTTGCCCCTAGAGGAAACACTCTGTCTTCATGAGCTATATTGGAAGCTAAGAAAAACCAGCCTCCTGACTTTGGCATGCAAATTAGGCATCTAATTAGACAAATAACAAGTAACCGTATAAAGACAGCACACAATGCAAATTTTTAATAATTGAACTGAACTGGGATGGTGTTTCTTTGTTTTGTTTTGTTTCTAAATTGTTAAATTAGAATCTGCAAAATAATCTGGAACGTACGACTGAAATTGGAACAAATAAATAACCAGGCTGCTGTCCTCCAGAACTCCTGACATCTGAGGAATATTTGGTGCTCTATGGAACAGAGACCTATAGACAGAAATTCATATGGCCTAGAATCAGGAAAAAAATGTTTTACTTTGAAAGCTATGTTTGACCAAGATATCCTTAAAAAGTACTATGTAGGACATGAGAGCTGTTATGGTTACAGCAGTGAAGATTGTTTTATTTGAACCTAAAGATTTCTGTGAGAATCCTAATTCTACCCTTAGCGGATATAGCTAACTCCCATTGATGTTAGTTCTGCATGGGACAAAGTTTGGGCCGGAGGATTGTTAACTGCTATAATTCTTATGAAAAGAGAATATACATTTCTTCTTGCAAAGAAATAACAAGGGATAATCTGAAGTGCTCTAAGCCACCATCAGGAGAAGAATTATTATCTTTTCTTTTCACAAGAATAAAAGAACCTACATTTAAGCTAATATTGACAGATCTCTGCAGACCAGAAGAGAAACAATCCCTCAGCCTAAGTAAAGCAAAGAGATCAGTCCCCGACATCCATTCAGAGCCCAGCTGCTGGTGAAAGAGAACAGAGGAGCCAGGAGCCAGAGGAACAGATGTGTCTGATGAGATGTGTGCAGGGCATATTTCTGGGAGCCAGTAAGTAGGCCCAGCTATTTAGCAGATTTTGTAAAGTACCTTTTGTGTGGAGAATAAATAGACTAAAATATGATCCTGAAGATTTCAGGATCATACATAGCATAAGAAACTTGGGCAGCATCAGTGTTCTGCTGCTGAATTATTTGTACCTGCACATGTTTGCATTAGCGATAGTGCCTTCAAAGCGCCGTGGTGACAGTCATTCTGCATAATGCCAAACAGCCTAGCCTGTTTTAACAAGGGGGCAGGATTACATTTTCAACAGTTCTGGCGCTATTTGCTTTGTGCAAATGCTTAATTGTATGTTAAATTGACTGTAGACATGATCTATTAAAGCTTGGTTTTTCAAGGGTACCTCGGGGAGTTAGCGTCCACCTCCCTGTGACACGCCGTGTGATTTGGGCAGGGAACTCCCTAGGGCTCATGTGAATATCCCAGCCTCATTGTATGTCACTGGGCAGACTTGGTGAGCATTGCCCTGATTCGGGTGGGCCAATTAGTCAATATTTATATTGTGTTCTGCAGGCTGTAAAGTAGGAGAAGTGCTAACTGTAGTCGTTGTTATTGACTTACAAGAGGAAGTTGTGGAAACCCCTCCTGGAGCCCTCAAGTGACAGCTATGAGTCACAACCCTGCTCACACAGGTTGTGTTAAAATACCAGCCCCAGGAATACTGTGGGCAATTTTTGAACATTATGCATTTGCATGTACTCATGGTCCCTGCCCCTGAGACACAGAGAACTGCCCACATTACATGAGGAGGCAGCATCATCATCCCCTTAACCTCAAGGTACCAAATACGTTTGCCTGGGTTGCAGAGAAATGCAGTGTCAAAGACAGAGTGCTACCATCTCTAGAGTTGTTTGGCAGTACCTAAACTGCAGGACTTCTTCAGTACATAGTCAAACCCAGTGCTTAGTCTGTGTCATTCAGACTTTCAAGATCTGGGATTTTGCTTATGATTTTCCTAAATCCTCCCTCAAGAAGCTGACTATTCCTCCTGTCTTTCATTCCTACCTGGCCATCCAGAATCTTCTTTCCTCCATCACTGATGTGACACACATCTCTGCAGAGCAGAGTTCCCTGGATGTGGTGATTGTGACAAATGATATGGTCCAAAGATTGGGAAGATTGTTTTCCTCTTCAGTGTCTGTTTGGTAAGGACCACAAGGGAAGGCGCAGTCAGGATTAAATGAACAGAAAGTACATGTTACGAGGAGACCTGGAATTAATGAGAATGTTGCTACTGCAGTCTCCTGCACATAAAGACAAAATAGGCAAATTGCCAGAGGTAACTGGGATGTGGGGCTAGTAACATTTGACATGCCAGAAGTGCCTCTTCATTTGCCTCTATTCCATCAGAGCAGAGGATGGCAATGTTTAGAAATGAAGAGTGTATTTGGGATAGGCTGAAAAAAGCCAATCTTCACTTAATACCACTTATGTGGTATTAAGACTTTCCAACTCTCACTGGAACCCATTTAATTCCTGAAGTGTGTGGGAACATCCCCTATCAAGTTGAAATAGTATGCCTTCAATTCATGTCCATCCTTGTGCCTGATTTTGTCCTTATTAATGCACATGTTATTACCATGACACAGCAAAGCAAAATCATTCTGCAGTGTGAAAAAAGAACAATTTAGGAAATGAAACCCTAGCCTCTACATACTTGGAGGCTTTGTAACCAATTAAGAGTGTTCCATGAAGTGGGAGAAATACAACATTGCCTCTCACATGCTTGTATTTTTAGAATAGCCACTGACAATGACTTCTTGCAAAGAAGGGCGTATTATAGTTCCACTGAAAAAGGCAGATGTGCAAAATACTGATGCCTTACCTAGATTCTGCCTCACCAGAATGGCAACTGGAAATGGCAAAAGCAAAGAGTCACTTGAAGAAGGGGAGCATTACCTACGAATATTTATTCATCTCATATACGTGATAAATTTCTTCAAAATGCAGCTGGAATCATGACTGGCATGTGAAAAAGAGCTCACAAATCTGAAACAGGCTGAAGTTAGGTCGAGAAAATCAAGGGAAGGTGGGTATCTTTAAATATAGTCAACTCAGTAAACCCAAGAGTAGGCCCCCATGGCACAACAGTGCTCATCCTAGAGGCACCTGTGTTATGGCTCAACTGGGATGTGTACCCACACAGAAAAGAAAAGTGCTGTGAAAAAAAATGCTTTGGGACTCAGAAGCAATATAGATGATTTTAAAGATCATCCCTCCTGTTGCCAGGGGTAGTTCCCAGCTGCTAGGTGGGCTCACTGTGCATTATTGTACAGTGTTGTGCAGGTGTCCATTAAGATCCAATAGATATTGCAGGGGCAAGGACAACCCCACTAATTGTTGCTCTTGCTGCTGCCCTGCCCCATGGAGTTCTTGTGCCTGCACTATGGGAGTGGGAGACCACTGTCCCTCTGGCTGGACTTCTTCTCTCTTCGATTAACTACTTAGCCTGTTTTGGGGCAAGCACTTTAGACCAATATTTTCAAAATTAAGCACATCAACCAGACACTTTAACCTACATTAGTCACTTCAAAGAGTGGACAGATTCCACATCATGTAAGAGCTATAGCTATCACAAGATTGATTTGGAGGTATTTGTGCTCAGCGACTCTAAAAACTAGGCCATTTTTATTTAGACTCCTAAAGCCAAAATCAAATACTTAGCTTTGGGCAACTTTATCCTGAACCTTGGTCCTAATCCCTTTTTTAATTCTCTGCTAAGTAGAAGGATGCAAATAGTTACCGTGTACATAAATCAGAGTTGTTTCAAAGATTAGTCAGGGCTTGTAAAATGTTATGCAACACATTAAAGTATATCTACTTTTATTCTGTACAGTCAGTGAAAATAAAAGATAATCACCTTTATTTAACTTTTTCTGTCACCTACATTACAGTATTATTCAAGTTGTGCATTAAATGTATGTTTTCCACATGGGTTCACTCTCCCTACAGAGAGAATGAAATCATTATGGGACGGTTGCTCTGGATTGTGGCCATTTTGTTTTAAACTTTCAAGCTTCTTTGGGTTTCTGTTAAAAAATTCAATGAAGAAGAAAGTTTCCACAGGCTAAGAAGGAAATTTGACAAAGTTGATGTGAGGAAGAACAAGAAAACTTTTACTGATATAGAGAAACACTGATAATTTACTTCATGAATAAATTCTAGAAAGGTCGAATAAAATAATTATTTCATTTGTAGCTGCAGCTAGACACATTATAGATAAATCTTAATTATCTTGGACTGGTGGTAACATATATAAAGATTTTTGCATCTTCAAGGAATTTAGAATTACAGGTATGATGAGAGTCTTGCTTGAAAGTCGGCTTATGGAGCTTACTCTAAAGGTCCTGGAATTTTGCCATTAAACAAAGAGTATATTTTGGTGGTAAGAGCACAAAACAAATAAAAATCTTGGAAGAATCTATCTACATAAAATAATCCATTCTGAAATTGCTACAGGAAGAAGTTCAACAGATTCATTGGCATATAAATTCTGTTGCGTGAATAGACTGAACATGCTTTGAGAATAACTGCGCATCAACAACTGTAGTAATCCAACTGGAACTACTTTTAGGCCAAAATACTCACAAACAAGAAGCACATAACCAGGCTGATGGTCTTCTTGTAGCAGTGATTGCCTCTGATTCTGCATATCACCAACAGCTCAAAACTGGAAACTCCTGCTGTCTCATGGCTATATCAATCCAAAAAGCCCACCTTTTCACTAGTGAGAAGTAAACAAGGGTGATGTTACTTCCTCCCTAGTCACGACTATTCATTGTTATTCATGCACATTAATTAGGCCTTTCAAAAACAGAATTATTTTTAAAAAGTAGAGAAAATTATGGATTTCATAGAACCATTCAAAAGAATATCATTCAACAAAGGGTCAAGTATTAACTCTTGCTCAAGCTGTTTTCCAGATGATTTGCAATTTAAAAAGTGTACTTATACAAAGTTCTCCATTTGTCCTAAAGGCTAAAAAAACTTTAGCATCTCGAGGATATAATCGTAACCTTGCAGTGTCTCATGGAGTAATTGCTGGATGGTCTGAGGTCTTGGTAGAGTTGGACATCTCTGATAGTTGGAAACACCTTTTTCACTTAAAAGTTTCGCAAGGTCATAGGTTTAAAAACAAATCAGAAACATATATTCAATAACTAATAGAAAATTTTTCATAAGTGGTATTTGTATTTTAAAGTTTGCCTATCGACTTTATATACCTAAAGAAATTATGGTGTACATTTAAGGCACTCAACAGGACAATCACTCTCAAAACATGCAATATCCAAGTAGAATATAGTATAAACACACTGTGCCAGCTACTAAGAAATGCATCTTATGCTTGAGAGCACAGGTTTCTTCAAATGTATATACCAATAAACCAGGATTCAAAGCATTGCATGCTGTAATAGAAATACTACAGACCAATATTTATTGACTGAAATTAAATAATAATTTTCAAACTAAATTCAATATTGAAATCACTTCAACATCCTTCTGAATCTAAAAAGTTATTTTAATTTGTTTGGCTAATTCATGCATTCCCAGGGTGTAATGTTAGAAAAAATAACATTGGTACTATCCCTCATGAGGCAGGTTAACCTCATGAGGTTAATATTCTTTATAATTAGACAGAATTGTAACAAATAATACCCAAATTGTATATTTTCCCCATTATTGAAACATTCTGCAAAACTCCTAATTTCAGGCAAAGTCACAGGAGATAGTAATGATAAATACTTTTTATATTGCACTGGGAAAACAATCAGTCCTTCTGGAAATTTTTCACACTGAGACAATATTGGTGGTAGTGATTTTGCTAAAAAATTGTACAATTTCTGCCAGAAGGATCAAAGGACCACAATTACAAGCTGAAAGAAATATCTGCTCTAACAATCCTCCGTGCACCTGAAGAAGAGGAACACCAAGTGTTCTTTCCAGCTCTTTAAAAGATGTTTCACCAGTGCTAGACAAGCAACCTCCTGTCTCTGTTACAAATTTTTTTTGCTTTTTGGGCTGCACAGGAAAACTCATACCAGGGTATCACATTTGAAACACAAAATAACCCCACTCCCTGCTCCCTACCTGTCACCATTCCCTCCCTGCCCCAACAAACAGCTGGGGGTAGATCTGAAAAGAAAATGTATATATTTCCAAAATTTCTCTACTATAGAAAAAATCCCCAGTGACTGCTATGGTAGTGTCAAAAAACTGGATATTCACTTCTTGACAAACGGACTTATCAACAGGTGAAGTTAGGTGCTTAAATTATCTGAAGTAGGATATGCAGTGTCTTGAGAATATGTTAAAATTGGATCAATTTTTGAGGCCTGACATTTTGAAATGAAGGTAGAACTGGTCACAAGAAATATGACAGTATTCCCATGTCACATGCTCATTTGACTAAAAATACTTAATGGAAAAAGTTGTTTAAAAATGGTTTAAAAATATTGAAGAATCCTGTTAAGATTTTTTTTTCAGTGTGACTGTTTTAGTTGTAATGATTGATACTTATATATTCATTTCAAAATACAAATATGCTTTAAAGATACATTAAATATTGCCAATTTATTGAAAAAGTAGGATTCACATGTCTGCTAATTAGATTTTGGAACATGGTCCCCTCATTACAAAAAATTAAAAAAAAGGAAGTTTATTTTACAAAAATCATAAAATACTGGATTTTGTCTGCAAAAAAAAATATCATTCTATTTGGGCACAAACTCTGCTCTTCAGCTAGCTCTAACTTTGGAAATCAGCTTTAAGAACATGTCTATCAGTAGTCTTGGCCCTAGTTTCCACATATTACTTGGGAGTTTCTTTTTTACGACTAACTTTGCCTGAAAATGTCTCTCCACTAAGGTTATGTGAAGTTGGATTATTGGTTAAACATAAATTTGGTTTCAAATATCAGGAAAGGCAATTCTCAGTCAGATTTCAGACAGCTATTTTTTCTTAAGTATTGGATTTCTCCAAGACCTCTTTTTGTTTTATGTGAACCCCCTTGAGCTGTCTTTGCCTTCCTCCATTCCCAGCTCTGCACTTTCCCTTGCTGCTGCAAGATGACCACTCTGTTCCCCCGTAGTGTGTAAACTCTGTTCTCTCAGCATTGAAATTAGTGATTAGTGCCTTCAGGCAGCAACACAGCACAGATAATCAGTACTCAGAGATGCTTTCTGAGGCACTGAGGGTGGATAACCTTCAATCTAGGGGGTTTTCCCTCGCACTCAGTATGAGCCTTAGCCTTCTCTTCCTATTCACTCTCTGCTTTCCTGGACCACACCTATTACAGCAATGTCTTTCTCCTGCACTCCTGACTTCCAAGCTAGTGAACAGTTCCTGGGGAGATGCTTGTATTAAAAGCCAGGTAATGTGAAGGGAATGAATTTTGAATAGGGCAGAATGTCTCAAGATGGGACTGGGATGCTACCTTTTGTGAGCATTTGAAATCATTCCTCTGTCTTCACAAACTGTGTCTCTGCCCCAAAGAGAGAATGAACAGTCTTCAGAGCATGGCATATTTAGAGTTTATCAAAGAACTAACTCAGTGTTTTCCAAATGCTGATGGTGCCAAAGCTATCCAGTAGCTGTTTGCATTTGAAGTCACTCATCAAAAGGAGATGACGGTGTTGAGATGCTGAGTACAAACAGAGTATGGGGCTGACTGGGGAAACCACCAGACAGAATGTACCGCAGTATCTCCTATCCCAGGTAGATACCACTACACTGGCCTCAAAAGAAACCACAAAGCTATAAAGCACAAACTGTTTGGAAGCACATTATGGTCCTGTCATTCTCTGGTGTTGAAGGTGTTCTGAACACCTGGCTTCTTGTCCTCTACAATGGGAGTTTCAATGTGAGGTAACACTTGTCGAACGATCAGCCTTAAAAAATTCTGCTCTCTAAAGGTTTTCAGAAGTATGTCTTTTAAAATACGTATCTTACGGGCAGCAATAAAACATTTTAATGAATGCTAACATGTTTGTAAACACAATGAAAATGGTATTTCCTACCGAGCAGTTCAAGATCATTTAAATAAAATACCTGCCTTTGGACATCAGACCCTGCTGGTGATCCCAATAGGATTTGTGGTTCATTTTCCTGTTGAAAAACACAGCATATATGGACATGTTTTATGAGGACTGATAAAAAGAGAAATCTCTAACACATGGCATCTGTACAGATTTCTCATTTTTAAATCTGTGTATCTTAATAAACTTCCAAAATTCATCCCTGAAAACGTGTTGACTTGTTCCAAATGCCTCATGCTAAGAGGCGAACATCAGCATAAGAATTCATTATTTTAATAGAACTAAACTCTGTCAGAGGTAGGAGAGCAGAATGCAAATGTCAACATTGCTAGAGGTACCAGCAAACTGATAAAGCCCATTTATTTATATGTCTATGTTTCCAGTACAACAGTGTCACTTGAATATCTTCAGTCACTTTATGTTTATTCTAGTTTCTTTATAAAGTGACTTCCATCTAATACCACAACCTGATGTCCTGACTCAGTAAATACTGGGTTCTCACTTGATAAAATATTATTTGAGCTAAATCCAGAAGCTAATTAAAACTATGAATAGAGACAGGTTTGCAGGTTGCTGAGCCCTTCTGCACAGTTTGAACAGTCTGTGTGAGATCTACAAGAGAGAGAGCATGAGCATGTGAAGGTGACCACAGAATCTCCCAAGGCCTGGGTTCCTTGTTTAGGCGGCAACCAAAGCCTGAGGGTCCTGATGGGTGACCAAGATCCATCACCTGCTGCCACCAGTGGCCGTTAGATTGTAAGGCTCCTCTCTCTGATGCCATCTAGGCCGTAGTCACAACTTCCCTAAATACTGCGGACACAGCAAAGGAAGTTTTTTCTCTTCTGAGTTTCTTTTCCCCATAGCCTACTGCTAGTCCTTTGTACACCACTTCCAGTTTGGATACAGTGGGGGCTTTTTTTATACCAATGTCAGAATTTTGTGCAGAACAACAAAGGAGACCTTAGCACAGTGTGTATTTGCCCTCATACCTTTTATTTCTCAGAAGTTCTCTTCTGTATTTACCTTCTCATGGCTGCAGATTCCCAGCAGCCTGCAGCCATCCTGTGATGATCTGGTACGCCAGCGCCCTCCCCTGCCACAGGCATTTCCAGACGGTGACCTCTCAGCTTTCAGGAGGAGGTTCTGAACATTTTTTTTTCTAATGAAGACCAAGCCAAAACCGACACATCACTTTTGAAATGGCCCTGTGGGATGTGAACTGTAGGTAGCTATCAAGTAGTTGTGCTTCAAACAGCTGTAATTTCATGTGTTATAAACTGCCCAATCTGTTCAACTCACTATGCATTTTAATTTATATTTCTTAAAGAAAACATATTTAGAACTGATTTCTTTTTTTTTTTCATTTAAAAAATATTATTTTTATGCCCTGTTGAGAATAGCAGGAATATTTAAATACATGTATCCACAGCAAACGTATTTACTAGTATTTGTGTAACTCATTACTGAGGCTAACGAAGGACTATTCACATTCATTTCAGTGATATATATTCACTAGCATAATTTATGACATTTGCAACAGTGGATGGCTACTGACTAGGAAATTCTAGCTATGTGAGATACAGCACTGAAAAAAATCTGAGGGAACACATTTTTAAACGCAAGGTCTGAGTGCTGATTGACATGCTTTGTACGATAGTAAAATCTGGCAGGTGCATTAACTTGCATTCCTCTGATCTGTACACATCCACACTTGTCTTCTTAGGGTACTTGGTAATAAGCTTCTTTAAAGATCCCTGAGTAAGCACTGAAGATAATATCTGGAGTATGTAGCACTCAGTCCTTTTAGAATGGCTTTTTCCTGCTCCTTTCGTTTTCTTAAGAAAATGTCAGTTTAATCATATCTTAATGCTTTGATAATGCGTTTCTTTACATAGCTGTAGAACACTCACTTCAGTGTTTTAAAAGAATTAATGTAGATGTAAAAATGCCAGTTAAATGAGATTTCTTCCAACAGGCTAACAAAACTGAAGTGCAAGGCTTCAAAACTTGCAAGACACTTGCACAGCAACACAAATGTGCTTTAACAGAGGCCACTCTGTGTTTATCATTACTGAAGAAATTCTGGTCCCATTTGGCAACCTCAGAGAATCTATATACAAGCTCACCTGCAGTCAAATGCTGCCGCCAAATTTCTCAGAAAAATTTAGTTCTGATTTCTATCTAGCAGTCCACAAACATCACCAACCCAGGAATGCCAATGGCAGTTCTATTGTACTAAATATTAGTTGCCAGAGCTGGGCACACTCATAATGGCATACCTTCCAGCAGAAGCTGAACAAAGTAAAGAATTGTACTGTTTCCACTGACTTGCTCTATACGAATAAGTATGTTACAAAACGAAAATATATTCTCTTTGAAAGCAACACAACAAATTCCATGTAAAGGTTGCATGAAAGACCGAGCCCACCACAGACAGGGTTGAGGGAAGAGCCTTCAGAGGCAGCAGCACCTTCCTTGGCTGAGTTCTGCTCCTTTCACAGCCCGCAGCAGATACATCTCCAACTACTTATGCATTTTAGCATAAGGAGCCGTGATTTTATCTTTCCATGAATTTCTTCTTACAATACATTCTCAAATGCACAACTTCCTAATTAAATTATAAAATTAAATATGTTACAATAGTATACTTAGAAAACTATAGCATATTCATTTACACATACATAGCAAAACAGTCAACAATAAAACCACAACCTTTTTTTTCCCCTCCTGTTCCCTGGCCCATGGAGGATTTGTGTTGTTTGACATTTAACTTCCGGAATCTGCATGCTTAGGAGATTTTGCAAAATTCCTTCTTCAACATTACATTTGACTATCATGAGAAATCTACTTTTTATTATTGATTTGTAGACTCAGCTCCTCAAATAGGTATAATAGAAAGGTTTTGTGAGTCTTGTACATTAGTTTCTAAGATTAAAAGAGGCCCTTTCCTCCAAGAAGAGCATAATTTATGTACTGCAATACACATTGCATGAGATAAATTGACAACTTGCATGTCTTCAGCTGTAGTCACTTTCTATAAGTAGAAAAGGCTTCTAATTCCCCGTGCGTCTTGTAAAAATTAAATACCTACTCTGAAATCCAAATGCAATTTGGCAGAATACAGCATCAAGTAAGATGATCCTATCTTTGGTATTTGGCTTGAAATGTCAGCCAACACTCTCCAGCGTTTCAGTAGGCGTAGAACAAAACCAAGGAAAATCCTCATCCACACCCATATGAATTTAATGAAATTAATTTAATGGATGAATGAATACATAGATCTGGAATATTTGTGGTCTGATATTATTTTTAAAATACTTTTACTGCAAATTGGTTTCATATGAATAAATGTTTGGAGGATGTGTCCTTTTTATGCCCTATGTCAGAAGCAGCATGATCAGAGGCCATAATTGGAACAGAAATAATGAAGCACAGTGATTCACAGAGTTTGTCTTTCATTTATGCCCTTATCTAAAGCCTGTGGAAGTTAATCAGAATTTTTCCAATGATACAGTAGTCTTTGGATGCAGTCCTTGCAGGGGCATGAATATAAAAGTGTAAGTACAAAACCTACAAAGTTACATATTTGTGTAAAAAGTGAAAATGTGAGAGAATCAGGCCCTTCTTAGCTGATGAAGCTTTATCCAGGAAGCTTTAAAAAAATCTATGTGGTATAAAAAATATAATATTATTGTTTCAAATTTATTTTGTAATGTAGTGATTGTAGCCTTGAGCTTTCTGAAGAAGCACTGTAGGATAAACCATGAGCGGATTACTATTTGAGCAAATTCCATCTTTTCTTTTTTCTCCATGAGGATGTTTTATTCCTGTACTGATGAAATCTTCCACCATCTTATTTTGTGATATGTTAGCTTGATTTCAGCCTCATTGTCTAACATCTATTTTTTTGGGCTGTTACTTGTAACTATACAGACAAGTCTGTTCTTGTTGTCCCCCATAACCAAGAGACTGGATCCATTTTTACTTTGCTTCATTTACATTAGAGAAAGACAAACACATCTAACACAAAGACAAGCCCTTACAGCCATTACTTCTTGGAGAGCACTAGGTGGGACACAGCAGACTATTTTGAGGACTAATAATGGGACTTCTCCAGTAAAAAGTCAAGATGGACATATCCTTCTGTATCTGAGAACTGAGAAATGATAACAGCACTTCAGAATTCAGAATGGAAATTGCAGTATGGGGCTTTTGTCTTTGAATTCCAATATTGATATTCTGACAATAAATTTTGTGCCAATGTGGCCCAGAAGGCCAACGGTATCCTGTCCTGTATCAAAAACAGCGTGGCCAGCAGGACCAGGGCAGTGATCCTTCCCCTGTACTCTGCGTTGGTGAGGCCACACCTGGAGTATTGTGTTCAGTTCTGGGCCCCTCAGTTCAGGAAAGATATTGAGGTGCTGGAGCAGGTCCAGAGAAGAGCAACAAGGCTGGTGAAGGGACTGGAACACAAGTCCTATGGGGAGAGGCTGAGGGAGCTGGGGTTGTTTAGTCTGGAGAAGAGGAGGCTTAGAGGTGACCCCATCACTCTCTATAACTACCTGAAGGGAGGTTATAGCCAGGTGGGGGTTGGTCTCTTCTCCCAGGCAGTCAGCAATAGGACAAGGGGGCACGGGCTTCAGCTCTGCCAGGGGAAATTTAGGTTGGATATTAGAAAAAAATTCTTTACAGAGAGAGTAATCAGGCATTGGAATGGCCTGCCCAGAGAGGTGGTGGATTCACCGTCCCTGGAGGTTTTTAAACTGAGATTGGACGTGGCACTGGGTGCCATGATCTAGTAAACTGACTGGAGTTGGACCAAGGGTTGGACTTGATGATCTCTGAGGTCTTTTCCAACCCAATCAATTCTATGATTCTAAGAAGACATGCTCTAGTGGCATACCCAAAAGCACAACTTCACTTAGATGAGGAAGAACAAAGCTCGCATGCCTGATGTGGACTAGCAGAAGAAAGGAAATAGAAAGAACTGCTACTATCGAAACAAAGAAAGTACAGAATTTGACACAGAGATAAAGTCTTTCTAATAAGTAACTTATAGGTCTTTAAGCTAATTTTTAGCTGTTCTTCCCATCCTTCTCACTCCTTTAAAATTCAATTAAACTGAGTCTGTGATTTTGTTATATAGGGATGTGGGTAAACAACAGGAGCCCAAAAATATTTACATTTAGAGCTCTTGTTTCAATCTGCACCCAATTGTTATGGTTAGTTCTCATCTAAACAACAGGATACATTAAGACTGCAGACTTTAAAAGTAAGTCTCAATAAGTCTATGGGACTTAAGATGTTTTGAATTAGACTTTAAAATTTTGCATTTCCTCCTCGCAGATGATGATTTAGGGCTATTTTTGATAGGTAGATCTCTCAGTAGGGTTACCATGTTCAAATAAAATGAACTCAAATTACCTAACATCTCACATAAAGAAGATGTCACAGTTTTGACAAAAAAAGAGAAATTTCTTTTTCATCAAGTCTAATGAATGCAAAGTCCAGCCTTCCAAGCTTTATTTGTACCTTCCTTTCAATCTCTTTTTGTGCTCCACTGAGCCAGAAATTGTAAATAATTTTGAAGCGGTAAACGATCCATCAGCTAAAGGATGTGACCTCTTTATCATTATTCAGATCTAACATGCATTTTCTTCTATTTCATATTACATTGGCCTTACAATGAACATCAAGTTTGCAGGGCATGGACCACAGCATTTGGATTGTGTGTTCTTCCAATGAAAATCTAGTCCAGACTGGACTTGCTATTACCAATATGAAACAATCTTAAAACTCACTAAACTATTATGGATGTTAGTCTATCTGATTAGCCAAGATTGCCTCCAACTGTTTAAGCTTGTACTACTTCATGCTGCATAAAGCCATCATATTTGAATGCCTGGTGTGTATTTGTCACCGTAGAAGTACCAAAAAGAACTAAAGATACCAGATAATTCAATTAACACAGTTCTCACCTGTTTCAATTAGAAGTCCTAGATCCTCTAAGGAAAATTTCTTAAGCACTCCACAGATGAGAAATATATTTCCCCTGGTGAAAATTAGGGGAAAACACCTACGATTGGTAATTTTTCCTTAAGAACAGGCAGACTGCCAGAAGTTTTCAAGCATGCATTTATTTGGTCCTTACTCAATAAATCCTCTTCTGACATTAATTTTCTTGCCAAGTATTGTCTGATTCCTAAACCTCCCATTTCTGGGCAAGATTATGGCAGAGATGATAAATAGCAAATAGTATCTAGCAGCATCTGCTCTTAATTTTCAGACACCAATCACTCAGGTTTCAGACCTTGACATGGCATCTGAGGGGCATCAGTTTCAGTGACCCAAAATCTCCCTAGAGCACTGGGACAATGTTAAATGTCCTTACTAATAACTTCAGGTCTCAGTGACCTTCTGTCTTCAATTCCAGAGACTGCTGTGTGCTGTTTATTTGACTGTAGAACCTAACAAGTGCTAAAAAACATTAGTTTATCCTTTCTTATGCTGGAGAGGATCCAGAGGATGGGTTATGATCATTTGCTTCTCTTCTTTAGGGGCTTTGCTGGGGCTGCCTCTGAAGTACAGCCCTGACAGCATTAATCCTCTTTTTTCTGTGCTAAGGGGAAGACAAACTAGGAAGCAGGAAAATCATTTGAGCAAAACTGGGCAAATTTGCAAATGTAGAGCTGATGATATACCATTTGGCCTCCTTTTTGTTCTAGATCCTGGCCCTGAATTAAATACTGCCAGCTAAAGGTCTTGCTGGCATGGAGGCAATGCTGGCAAAGGAAAGGCTAGCAAAACAAATGAAACTTACAACCAGTCCATTTAGGAAGAGTATCTTCCCGTACATTTATAAGGAGATGTGTAGATATACAGTCATGCTAAATCAAGTCTTTGGTTTCCCACATGAAAAGGATCCAGATACACATTTCTGTTCTGCAGTTATGACAGAGGCAGTTGTCACCATTCTCAGCCATATTTCTCCTTTGCTGAGGTTACACCAGAACATGCATCATGCATCATATATGACCTGCTGTGAAATTTTAGTGACATTCACATATAAAATTCCACAGTCAAAGCCCAGAAAATTGGGAAAAAGTTCTTTTCTCTCTCTCTTCCAGAACCACCCATACACTTCTGTGCTGCGTGGAGCCGAACAAAGCAAGTACAGTTTGGGCAGTTCAGAGAGCTTGTTCACTTTTTGTCTTATATGTAAATCCAGCTTCAAAAATCCAGGATGCAATGCAGTAAATACAGGAGAAGATGGCTGTGTCCAGATGTTGGCAGTGGTGTCTAACTCATTCTGGTTTTGAGGCTTCCTCCCTCCCTGCCTGGGAAAAAAAAACAGGACTATGTGTGACTTCTCCTGGGAAATGGTTGCTTGTTTACTCAGAAGAAGTAGTGATGGATGTCTTGAATTGAGGAATACCCCCCACAAAAACCTGCCTGCAAAAGCAAGAAAGTTAAAATAAGGATTAATGTCAACCAATAAGATCGAAGTAAGAAGCCATGGATTTAAAACCTTAATGAGAAAAACAGATTCTGAATCAAGCTCTATAAAAACCTCACTTGTGTTGAGGGAAGCATCAAAAAATAGCTTAGAGCTGTCTCCAGGATATATTTTATGGACATTAAACATTTGCATAGCATTGTGGACCCCAAATCCTGAATTTTGGAATGACCTTCCACTTCCTTCTCCCTTCCCCCACTGAGAGTGCCCTGTGTGAGGAACACTCCCTGGTTCTGGGTAGTTATGTAATGTGGCTGTCAGCCACTCACCAGTCTGGTCAGAACCTCCCTCCTTTCACATCTGGTATACATTAGTGTTTTGGAAATCTGAATCCCACTGGAATCAGCAGACATGGCAGCCTTCCCCTTCCAGCTTCACAGATGCAAATTGTTGCAGGAGATAGATTATATATAATCACAGCAAGATCTAATATTATGTGTTGCAATGCAATTGCAAGCCAATGACAATACAGCCTTAAGAGTCTGCAGTACATCAGTCGCTGCATTGCACTACCCCGAGAGATTCAAGGCATGTCATATAACAAGAGGGAACCAGGGGAGTGAGCAAATTTGCAAATAAACATGAAGCATTGTGCTGTGTCATGTGCAGAGTAATGGATATTGAAAAGTTATGGATTATGAACAACATAAACCAAATTTTAGTGAGTTTGAATCTTGGTTTCCTCTATTGATACCTCTGTTTGTATTATATCACAAAATGACCAGGAATTTACCATAAGAGAAATCTGAGAACCTGAAGAGAACAGCACAGAAAAAACAATACCAAATGCCACTGGGGCACACAACCTACAAATTCATACAAGGCAATTGTGCCTATAATTCAACTTGAGCCAAATCTTAAATTCACCTCCAGACAGAATAAAGTCAAAAAACTCTCCTCAGATATTTTGACAAAAACATTGTTTTCCAGACACATTTTCCTAGCATGAAATTGTCCTAAAATAATTGGAAATATATATCAGTAAAAATACTTTAAGGTGCTAGCATAACTGGCTGGAAATATTAATATCATTTATTTTCCCAGAATAATGAAAGGTTCTTGCAAATAAGAGATTGTATATCAGATTTATAGAATTCACATAAAAAGCTACATATAACCATAATTTCATGAAAAATATTCAACACTGATGTGCGTTATACTTTGCAATGCTCGCTGAAGAGAAGGGTAGGAAGCTACATCACTTCAATCTCTTAAGGCTGGATTAAGGAAAACAGTTTGGGAGGTGAAAACTGTAATTGGTATCTAGAGAAGACTAAACATTTCTTTCAGATCTTCTCCATCTCCCATTCTTTTTGGTTTATTAACATGAGAAATACTCAGATGCAGATTTATGCACCATCACAACATAGCCTTACTTTCCACAGATAGAATTTATCTGATGAGATTTTAAAAATCCTGATGTTACACTGGAGAAAACGGAAGCTGTCAGAAACCAAGCTAAAACCTGAACAGAGTGTACACAATTTGCAGTCTGATTATTCAGATCCATACAGTTGTTAGAATCTAAATAAGGACTTATCTGTTGAAAGTCCTTGATTACTGCAAACAACTGCAGGGCCACAGCCCCATTTAGCTGTTTCTCTTAAAAAAATGTTGAGCTTTTGAACCACTATTATTAACCTGGGTTTTTGTTTGTTTTGTGGGGGTTTTTTTTTGCCTACTGCAGCAATTATCCAGTAAGTATTTCTGTTGTGGGCAATGTATAATAAATACTTCAACAACCTGAAAAGCTATAGTTTCAACAAGCCAGTACTCAATAATAGCCCTTTTACTCTAAATAAAATTTTGTATGTATGATTGTCAGATAAAGCTTTCCTTTAACAACAAGCTACTAGTGAAACAAACTATTTTGTAAGACATTTAATTACAGAATAGCTTTTCTGTATTGTCTCTGCTGTTGTTTCACTTGGTAAAAAAATAATCCTGATAGTATAACTGTAACTGGAATATGTATCTTTATTTGCAAATCCAGTATTTAATAATCTTTTGTACCCAGCAAATCATGTGATCACATCTCACTTAATTCCCAAACAGAATGGGTGATGTCCTCTGCGCTGCCTCACAGAGCTCAGCATCAAGCTTTGAGACCTAATTAGCTAGAATCCATTGAGTGTCTTAAAATTCACAGACAAAATACGTGGAGACAAACAGAAAAAAACCCTCTTTTTCTTGCATGACTCTTCAATTACCCTGAATATACATAGAGTATTTATTTGGATCACTTTCTTTTTATTATTTTCTGATTCTGCCAAGGTTTGTTCTTTCTGCTATTTTAACATCTCAGGTTTAGAATGGGGAGAATAAAAAGCCCCTGCGGATGTACACTGCTTATAGCAGCAGTTGAGATACCACAAAATACAGGCAAAGTCAAAGAAATACAGTTGCCGAAATAAAGAGGTGCTGGCAGGGAAAGTCAGGGAAAATTTTTACCCGTCTTTTCTTGGAAATAATAAGAAAGGTATCAAAAGATTTCAACGTTTCAGGATTTCAAAATAACTGGAATTCATAAATCTTAAGAAAAAGGACTTTGCTAAAGTAAAGTTCAGTCTTTGCAATGTAATTCAAATTGCACTTGTAATTCAGGTCCTAGAATTAACCCACTGAAGCAAAGCTTGAAAAGATTTAGATTTACTCAGGCTACCAACAATACAATAATATCTTACAATTTCACAACTCCCTGTCTATTGGTGATGTTCCCAAACAGCAGTAATCTGTCAGTTTGAGGCTCAGACTTGCTAATTGTTAAAAAATTACCCTGGACATCATTCCTCAGTTTCTGTGGCTGAAAACTTGTACAGATTCGAGCACTTTTTAATCAGGATAAGATAACAACTAAGCACTTCATTCAGATAGTTAAGGAATAATTTCTACCGTGGGGCTGAAGCCCCATTTTTTAAGGGAAAAGAAGTGTGTTCAGGAGACAATTCCTTCATTTTCCAACAACTGACTGATTGAAAGAGACTGTCTCACAGCATTGTTCTGTTTGAGGTACAATTCATATCATCTCAGCTATCATTTTATTTGCTGAGGATGAGGATGAATCCCTTGAGTACCGAACACAGGAAGATAATTTTATACTGATAATTAATTAATTACATTATTTAATTAAAGTTTTTTATTATTGTTATTATTAGGAGGAAGAGGAGGAGAAGGAGGAGGAGGAGGAGGGGGAGGAGGAAAGCAGCAGGGACTAGCAAGGGAGAAAAGGAGGGAGAAGGACCTGGATGAGGATATCGGCACATGGCACAGCCAGCACATGGGGCTGTCTGTGGGCCTTCCATACAAGAAATTTAGGCTAACTCTGCCTTTGCATCTTTATCAAACTTGGTAACAGCTCAGACAGTAAAGCAAATTGGGTTTAAAGCTTCATTTTTAATAGGTATGCTCTTTGCCTCCCTTCCAAATAATGTTACAAACTGAATAACACTACTGTGTTGAGAAATTTAAAGTGTCATCAACATATCCAGCTATTTTTAGAAGTGTTCATGATTATTTGGAAACCCATCTGTCCAGGGGACACTGAACCCAACTCTTCATGGTCTAAATCTTTATCCAAGATGGCAAGTCAACTTCAGCTAATGGGGTGTTTCTGCTGATTTCAGAGGGCTTTGGATCCAGCTCTCTCAGAGTAAAAGAAAGCTGCAGTGATATACTAAAATTGGTTCTATGTAAACAGCTAAAATAATAGGAAAACATAATGAGTTCAAAATTGTACACACACAGACATAACAAACAAAATGCTTTCTACAGATGCTGTTCCCACCTGAAAAAAAAAAGAATTACTAGCAGTAGTAAAAGGAAAGTATTGCCAGTGAAGTCAGAATTCTTTCCAGCATTTTATGTGATACCCCTACAGGAATGATATTTGTTATCACAAAATATGTGTACTTTTATCTTATAAATAAGATATAATTTAGTATTAGAATATGGTATTTTCTGCTAAAAGCACCGTATGCAAAGCAGTGCAGTTTTACATATATTTAGCTTCCTGCTTTCTCTCTTTTAAAACGTTTATTAACCAGAAAGACCTCACTGACATGTAAATTTCATTTTCTATGCCCAGCAGATTAAAATACATCTGTTTCAGACATCATTCAGTAAAGAAAAAATTTGAATAGTTCATTTTATTAGAAAAAGATTTATGTCAGCATTCAACTACAAGAGAGGGGATAGTGGCATGTGCACAATACTGGAAACAGATTTTCCATGAAAAGTATCTGTATTGAACAGAAATGTGCCAGAAATAATGCGGGCTCTTTATGAACAGGTTAACCTAGTAGGTTGTGGACAACACAAGTCTTTCCAGGTAAAGTTATTCTATTCCCACACTGTACAATTTACTCAGACTCCTGAAGTAAAAACTGACTGAATCTCTGTACATTTAACACACACTGGGAGAATGGGTATGATGAAGTGGATGGGGGCCAGTCCTGTCTCACTATATGGAGCTCTGTGTGTTGAGAGAAATTTAATTTACTCAAGAGTTTAATCGTGGTGTCTCAGGAAAAGTTAGTTTTATTTTATTTTTATATTTCTTACAGTTTGCAATAAGACCAGTAGGCTAACCATCTCCTTTATAAACCTATAGTAAATATAAAGCATAATAAATACAGGAATAACACATCAGAATGCAGTATCCTGTGCTATATGATCTAGCAGCATATTATAACACTCTGGGATATGAAGGGTGATAAAGTTCCATGCATGACTAGGCAGTTTAGGGAGTGACAATAGAATACAGATCCCATCTTATCTAGGTCACTAATCTGAAGGCAACCTGGTTTTGGCGACTGAAAGTCATTGCTATCCAATGGACCTTCAGTACACTACATGGCTGAGACCATGAAAATTTCATATTTTTAAGAGAAAATATTCCTCCCCTCTCACACCAGTTGAACTCTGGTTTCTTCCAGGACTGGACAAAAATAACAGCTGTGCTTTGAAATATTTGATTCTTAAAAAAATGTCATAATAGTATGCATAGTTGTCATGCTTTCACAATGTAAGTATCAAATGTATTCATTTCCTGGGAATATTCACAACAGTTTCAGAAAAAAATGTTTTGAGTCTGTCAAAATTAAAGAATGCTCTTTTTTTTTGCCGAAATAGAGAAAGTGGGAAGCTTTCTTGAGCTGGACCACACAAGGAAAAGGTAAAGTGGAAGAAAGGATACATTTGTTAAACAACTTCTTTAGGAAAAAAGTAATTCACATCATTCAAGGAGCATTTAGGATTGTTATTAAAACGTACTGGTGGGTGGATTCAGAAGGAATGGATGTCCCTGCACCTCCGGTGCAGTTCTACCATCTCAGCTGCACGTCTAGAGACTAAATTACCACAAAACCTCAGATGCAAAACACAAAATAAATATATGTCACACTGATTGAGCATATTGCAGCATTGTAATATGTTCCTGTTCATACAAATATTTGAAAATAATGAACAGCCAATACAGGCTGATGCAGAAAAGCAGAGTACTAAAACAGAGGCAGAAAGAGATGAACTTCAATACAACCATCGTTACAGCTTGATAAAAAGGCACACAAATTCTTTTTTGCATAATTTGCTAATCCTTGCTTATGAAAGAGATCTTTTAAAATGAACATGGGATTTAAAAGCACTTGTGTTATATACCTATGAGATATTGAAATACATCTTGAGAAATTAAAAAAAAAATAGATACAACTCCGTTTGAGATACAATATCAGCACAATAGAAGCAAATTCAGAGGAGAATGGGAATAGGTTTTTAAATACTAGTTATAGTGTTCAGCAATCACCATCTGTGTTCTTTACTGGCAAAGACACATACAAATTTGCCCCATGAAATCTCAAAAAATGTAAATCTCTGTATTGCTCTGGTTCCACACTGCTAAAAACAACTGGTAAGAAACTGAAAAACTGATTTGCTTCAAAACCCTCACACTCACCTTTGAATTTGGCTAACGAGGACTAGTGATTTAGAAAACAGTTCCTCACATTGCAATACAGTTATTAATAGGACCACTATAACTTATGAAAGAAATCTTAATTTTGTACAACAATTAATATCTAAATGAATTGAAATTATTTCTTAATTGTCTGTACATTTTAAATATTTGCACAACATATTTTCGTATATATCAATATTCAATTCTGTGTAATTTTCTCAGTACGTATACAAGCTAGTGTGAATAGTGAGCTTGTGTTTGCAGATATGTTATGTTCAGTATATAAGTACCCAAACACAAATCAGGAAGTTTTACAGACTGGGATTACTTTTACCCCAATTTTTTGTTCATGTTTGGAAGCCATTACAATATGTTACTTAGATATATGAATATTTCCCTATTTTCACACTAAAAAAATTGAGTAATAAATGAGGTTTTGACCACATTTTCCTGTCTGCAGGGTATTGCAACACTTGATTAGAGATCTCCTCAGAAGGACATTTGTGATAAGAATGTACTCTATGTCTCCCTTTAAGGACAATTTCCTGTTTAAATAAAACATATTAAACTATCCATTGCAAAATACCAATAGGAAAGTCTTTTTTATGATGCCAAACATCTCCATTTCTCTTTTTGATGTGGATGTGATTTCCAAGTGTTTGTACTTCCTGAAGAATTAACAGTAAATGGGAAGTAGAGAAGATTGCCAGTTCATGGTGTGGGACCAGGATAGGACCCATAGACCATTTATTTTTCATTAACAAAGTCAGGTATGGCAAGCATTGTTTAACCCATTCCTCCTCCGTGCAATCCATTTTATTCAATGTAAAAGAGCCTTAAAAAAGCAGGCTGAAGAAAATGCTTCTGAGAACTCTGTATTGAAAGCTGTTTCCCTTAATTAAATTCTTGGCAATAAAAAAATACTTATTATATCTGTGAATTAGATCCAGTGACATCCATCCTAAAGGACCATAAACTCTCTCACAAAGAGTGTATGCATGTTTGTCAAGCCCACAATTTCCCAAGGAGATGAAATTTTTCAGAATAATCAGGAGAGTTACCTTTTAACACGGGAATGGGAAAGGGTGCACAAAGAGGCTGCTTGGCATGATTATACTTTTCTTTCAGAAGGAGAAAATTCCAAGAGCTCCCACTGACAGTTTGGAAGGAAAAGCCCAGGTGCAGGAAGGTGAAGCACCATGGCCAAGCTTGCAGGATTGAGCCCAAGTGCATTGCTTGGGTGCTGCTGCTCTCGCTGTGCCGTGGGGAGAAACTGTCTCACAATGGCTTCATCAACCACACTTCCAGTTAAATATCATTCAATTATTAAGGCCTTTAAAAGCAAGAGAGACTGAAAGAAGAGATCTTGGAAAGATCTGAGGGAAAAATGGCATTTTATATTAGTATAGAGATTATTTAACTTTGGAGCTCCACTAATGATAATTTCTGTGACCAAAAATGTCCCCTTATGATTAATCAATTATGCAAACCATCCCCATTTCAAGGCTAGTAAAGACTTATTTAATGACATTTTTCATGCATCTCATGTCTTTAATATATTATTTTTTTCTTTTGCTCTGGCAGAGCAATTTGCTCTGTAGAAGCAGCACTGTGTGCCATCAAATGAAATCACTCTCCATATCAAGAAACAATTGTTTATTTATTATGCATTCTAAAAATTGATCCTTTTAAAAGAACTGTTTCAGTGTTCAGCTTGTTTCTCTGTAGAATGAATTATTCCTCCACCGGCATGTTTTAGTACAGAGTGTTCCAACAGTAATGGCATAAGGCACTGAGAACAACAGGCCCACTGCAAGGTTGAGTTTTCTTTTTTACTTTCCCTCCATTCTGCTGCCTGAGGAATGATTCCATTTCACCTTGGATATACCCTGTCTCTATAGATGCCTCAAGAAGTCATTCTGTCCTTTCACTAATTCCTTTCTGGGTATTTTCTGGGAAGAAACTGGCAATAATCTCAACCTGCATGTTATGTGGTGTGGACTAGCGTGTCCCTTCGAAATGAGCTGAGACAGCCAAACTCATTTTTGTAATGGCCAGTCCACAGCAGCGTCTGAAGGCTTGAGGTTGGTGCCGTACATGCTTCTTTACAAAGCAATTTGCAAAGCCCAGTTTATTGAATGGAGGAGAAAGAATCCTTCAAGAAAGGAACCATTTAAGACAATGGCTCAAAATATGATTCATATTTTAAGGCTGAGTTTGACATCACATGAAAGAAAGAGGTACTTACTAAACAAACAACAACGTGTTAACAAGGGAGATTAATTTATTATTGTGTGTGCAAGTCATGTGGAGATTTGGGGAAGATTGAAGGAAAGCGGCTTTCACAGTTGTCTTGCTCAGGTTTAGTTAGCACACAGAGATCCCATTAAAGGAAATAACAACGCTTGGGTCATTAGCACTGCCGCAAGTGAGCGACTCTGCCGTCTCTCCCCTTGTCATAATCTGCGCTACACGGCGGTAAAACAATTGTCACTGTAAACTGCATCCCACACTGAAAAGTGAGAAAACAATTGCAATGTGCCATTGGAATTAAACAAATAATTAGGGCAAAGAGGAGCATGTGCTCTACAGTTCCAGATGCATTCCCTTCTGTTTTGAAAGATGCAACGAAACCTTAATTAAACTCCCACGTTTAAAAGTAAATATCTATTTACTGTAGATTACCCTTCCCCCTAAAAAACCTTAGTCAAAATATAAATGCCTGAAGAGTAAACTTGCGTTGCATGTACTTTGTTCATGATAAAACAGATTAAAATAAAGAAAAAGCAGGATAAAGAAGTCTCTGCCATGGCTGACTCAAGATCCCCATCTAGCGTCCAGATGAAGGTTAACAGATCCTTTTTAAAAGCAGGTTTCTACATTGATAAACAACAACAACAATAACAAAAACCACAAAACACCCACAAGCAAACAAAAAACAACAACAAAACAAAATGCACACACAACACCTTCTCCCCCTCAAACCAACAACCGAAAAGAAAAATTGCAAGATTTTTTATTTTTTTTTTTAAGGCCACTGGTTGGTTTTCTTCATTTCTATTCTATTCTGTTCTATTCAAGTCCTTTTACTGCCCTCCTCATGAGAATCTTTAAGGAGTACACTAAGTGATATGACAGAAACTTCATGTATTATTCTCCTATTTTCTCTTCAGTAGTAAATTATGTTTAGGGACATGTTTAACTGGGCTATATCGTGGAGAAAAGTGGCTTTAAGTGCAGCTGGGTTCCTGTTAATTGCTTTCTGTTCTTGTTGTCAGTGTATATGCAAGTATTAGTTTGAATTTTTACCATTAAAAGCAAGATCAGAACAAATTTCTGAGTGCTCACAGCAGCAAGTGCCATCATTTGGGAACCTGGGTTCTGTTGTTACCACTTGGGCTTGACACATTTCCTTCCCGTAGAAATAACCAGATTGACACAGGGTGTGATAGTGATGGGATGCTCCCACGCCTGATCCTACAGTGGAGAGCAACACAGTAACAGAAATCAGTAAAATAAAAAGCCCTAATATTTAATCCACACCTATCATACACACTAAAAAGTCTTTTAAAATACTGTTTAAAGTTGAAGGGAGGAATTTCTTCCTTTTCATTCTTGTTCCTTGTTCTCCCCTGTGCTTCCTACAGTTTGGGTAGAAAAAATGATGGGATTTTAATTTTTTTTTCACAATATGCAGGACATACATCTCAGCCAGCATCCTTTAGCTAGCCATGTGGGAATAAACAGCTGAATGGATTCGGTAGTGCACAGAAAAGATGAACTTTCTTCTCCACTGCTCAAGCCTGGCGCCAGCACAGCTAGATCCAAAAGTGCTGGCCCACACTTCCTGAGTGCTGGGTGCAGCCACAAAAGGGCTTCTTTATCCAGGGACACACAGAGTTGTCACTCTTCCATTTTATGGTCCTGGATGAAGGGGTCTTAGGGCAAATGGTGACTTGATGGTTACATGGCTCAGAGTCTCTCTCAGGTGTGAAGTCCTGGATGTATCTTCAGTGCTGGCCACAATCAACTCAGCAGAAGGAGGAAGAACGAGATGCCTGTTGTACTTAAACCAGAAAAGGCTGAGATGCTAAGAAATGTTGGGGTTTAATATTGTTTCTGACATGTTTGTAACTAGTATACAAAAATCTGTAATTAAATTTCTTTTTCTGAGATATTCCTGGACTAGAGCAGTCTGGGTGAAATGAGTCTGCATCTGCCTGGGCCTCATGCTCTTTCCCTTCATGTGAACTGAAACACTTGATGGGCACATTTATAAAGCTGCCCATGGTTTTCACAATTTCATAGAATCATAGAAATATTTAGGTTGGAAGGGACACTTAAGAGCCTTGAGGTTCCCAGGCTTTTGCAATAGTCCTTATATTTACAGTGGTGAATGCCCCTAGAATTGGTAATATTTCTGAAAGTGGAATCGATTTTTCAAGAGCAGGACTGTAACTAAGCACATTACAGCCATGCTGAACTCAGCGAGTGAACAAGGCCCTCTGAGCTGGCTCCTAAACCCAAGTGGATATTCTGTAAGGCAAGGATAAAATGCTCTGTATTTTCTATATTTAAACTTTTAGATCAGGAGTGGGCTTTCTTACACACAGTGTAAGGAGTGGGCTTTCTTAGAAAGACCACATACTTCTGCTGCTATATAGAGAGACACTGAGGTAGTGTCTCCCACCTCTGCTCAGAGGCTTGTCACAAGAGCTGTACAAATGCAAGAGAATGAACAGGAGTGGACCTCACATGTCCTATTAGTCAGATAGATATACACAAGCTTGAAGGAACAAGACAATTACTGCAAGTGACAGTTATCCACATACCAGTGATCTCAACAATGTCAGATTTCCTTGCAGACACCAGAGCAAAGGGGTTCTAAGTATGAAGGCAAGTAGACCATTCTCTTAAACATTTTACAGGTGGGTGTTAAGGGAACTGTTCTCTTGGACATATCCCAAACCTGGGAGCAGTGTGGGAAAAAAAGTATGATGCTTCTGGCACTCATGGGGCAGAAGGAGGTTGGAATCCACCATGTCAAAACCAAAGCAAGACACAGAGGATGAGAGAGAGGATGAGTACCTGACAGCTGAAGAGACAAAA
>VWZG01000813.1:894079-925732 GCA_013396735.1 Grallaria varia
AAAAAAAAAAAAAAAAGAAAAGAAATGGGAGCAAATGGAAGTGAGAAGGGTAAAGCACTTTATGGGGCAGAGCAGTGCCTTTCTCCCTCATAACACCAAGGGTTGAGACATGGTTTTGGCTATTATTAAAATCATTATTTCTTTTTAAAGTAAGAATAAACTGCACCTTTTAAAGAGTAACTGGAAAATTATAAATTCACACATAATTATATACTATATGCCAACATTTTTTGATTGTTGGAAGCATAAATATCTACAGAAATTTCTATTTTATTTATTTAAGCAAAATCTGCTGACTTTTCCCATTTTTCTGTCTCAGCAGTGTATTGCATAAAAATATATAGAGTGGATGTGTGCTTCCTTTAATTGACAAATCCTTACCTCTTCTTTGTCTGCTCTTACATAAATTGTTTAATATTTTGTTTAATATTAATGATGGAGAAATGAGAAACTGACTAATAAAATGAATATTAATAAATTTCTCATGATCTTCTATGTAACAGTGAAATAATCACTTTCTCAGTGGTCACTGCATGTTTTCCACCCATATTCATCAGAGCTCATGGTGCTTTTAAGAGGAGCCTTCATATCCAAATTTCTTTTTTCTTCAGAACAGTTCTGTAATTCCTTCTCCACCACACTCTGCTTTCCTCATTTCCTATGATTACTCAAATCAGGTCTCATAGCTTCCCATCTGGTATGTAAACACCTCCCCATTAGTTGTTCGGCTGGGATACTTTTTGTAGGACTATGTGCTGCTGTTTGATAAGATAGCAGGAAAGAAGCTATTTTCTGATTTAAAGATAGGGTATCTCTCCTCACTGTTTGTGTGGCAGTTAAAAACTTCTAAAAACATTTGTATTCCCATTAGTACTCTGATGGCGGGGCACAGATAAAACATGTCAAATTTTATCAGTGTGCAAGAATTTCCTTGGTTCTTAAGGTGTAAACCAACACCTACTATGTCAAGCATTAATTCTTTAGGTAAACCAAAAGTCACAGAAATTAAGGGACCTGTAGGGTGGTGGAGACTGTACAACTAAAAGGCATAGGCAAACTGGCCTCATTTGCAAAGTTTTTATCTAAGAAAGGGCTGGCAGAAGCTCACGATTATTGGCAGGGTGGCAACTTCACAGAAATTTCTTGGTGAAGAAGTAATAACTTGATTCTCCAGTATCATTAGTATCTGACCACCAAGCATGCTGTGTCACTTAGACTTTTTTGTGAGGCGTACCAGGACAGTTTTACTGACAGCATTGTCAACAGTAATTTCCTAACATTGTGTGCTTGACACACATAAGAAGTATTTTTTTTCTGCTTAAATTAATTCTTTTTATAAATAAATGCAACTCCAGAGCCATGCAGTATACTTTGCAAAAGTATCTGCGAATTTGTGGAGCCACCTCCCATTGTATCTGTGGGAATGTCTTTGCTATTTGGGATAATATTTCCTAGAAGCTCCTGTGCGCTGTCTTTCTTGGGCATTACAGCAGTATTTAATAGTAGGCTCATGACCTTTTCTGGGGATGTCCATGTAGATTAAAAAAACTGCAGTACTTTTTGCAAGTGTGTAATCTTTTCCTCAGCCCCGTCCCATCCGTCTTCATCTGATGGCTCGGTATCATTAAGGTTGTGTTTATGTGGCCTTTAAGCAGTGTGCTGTCACCTGGCACCAACGTGATGACTGACAAATCAAGAAAAAAGCTAACTCAGACTCTGAATAAAAATAGAGACCAACATGTCCAGCCCTCCACACTGCCAGTCTAAAACTATCTGGGGTCCAGCCACCAAAGCTGTAATCTCAGCTTTGGGCTGGTAAACTCTCCCTGTGTGCTCTTTGTATCCCAAGGAAATCATCACTCATCTATGGCTATGAATAGTCAGAAGCTGAAATATAGTTTTATATTTTAACCAGCCATTGTTTATTTAAAAGAGAGAGGGAGAGACAGAAGACACTGACAAAGCCAAGAAATAAAATACAAGCCTGACCAGAGGCTTTCTCGAGGAATCTAAGTATCATTGTGAAATAGTGGTAGCATTAACCTTCCATGGTGCTGTCTCCCTCTCTGGTATCAGCAATCCTTGACAGTTCAACCAAAAGGGAGGCTGCTTTTCTTCATCTTCCAAAACATTTGGTACTGACTTCCAAGAAGAGGCTGGGGCAATACCATCCCATCTCCCCTGTGGGCTCCAGTTGAGGAAGCAGCTCTGAACTATGTCTCAGCCACAGCAGCGGCTGCTGCTTGAGGACTGCTTTAAATCAACACGTTTACCAGATGCTTGGCCCCGCCAGCTCCGGCAGCTGCACCATCTGTCTCAGTCTCCATGATGGAGTAGACTTGGTGGGCTGCTTGTAATTCCCATGGGACCCTCTGCACAGTACATACATTGCCAGGAATTGCTACCTGGGCTCTGCCAGAAAAATGCAAGGAATTAATCCATCTGAATGCCCTGGGGCAACAACAAGGGTAATATCTGTTACAAACTGTTTCCCTCAATCTGCATCCCAGAAGAGGTAATCTTTATTTTCATGTAGAACTCCCGGTTGTGATGACAGCCTTGGATTTTAAATATACATAGGCTTTTTAAAGTTCTACCAATTCCTTCTTTCTTGTATCTTTTGGCTGAAGTCTGGAGAAATTGTTATCACTTGCCCTTGGAATTCAATGCTTCTCTCTTCCCAGGCTGCCTGAAGGATCTTCTCCTTATCTCTCATTTCCACTAAAGTCAGAAGCATTGTGTTCTTGGAAGGAGTACCCTTGAGTTGGTTGTGGGTGAGCATTTTATAGCATCAATCAATACAGGAAACATCCTCATTCTCTGGCAGCTCCCACATAGCAGACTGTCGCTTTTCTAGGAAATCCGCTAGATCTTTTCTGTCAGTTCCAGCTAAAGATACTGAGATTTATTCACATCAAGAGTCTGGTTTAAATACTAGCTTGTTTCTGAGAGCTTCAGCACTCTGAACATGGATTACATGGTTCATTTTAATAGATCCCTGTTTAGTTTGCATGCAGAAGGCTTTTGTGGCAAGCCATTGATCTGTGCAGTCAATCTGATTTCCCCCATGTACAGCATTAGTACTCGCTAACTTTGCTAGAAGCCAAACACTATCCATAAGGCAAATCCAAGATCTGCATTAGTAATTGGTGTCTAAAGAAGCAATGTTACTATTCCCTTCTCATTCTTTTTCTCTCCCTTACTTTGGAAAATCAGTCATTGGCAGGGGTGGTAGGGCAGAGGGAGAAGAGAGCATTGGCGCAAAAGACATCTGATGATATGACATTTAATAGAATTGATTCAACCCTCAGAAGTACTTTTATGAACTACAGAAAAAGCCCAGAGCTGTAAAGGCTTAGCAATATGCAGGTCTATAAATTATTTGCTTTATTGGCAGACATTCTCGGTAAAAAGACAGAGGAGAGCAGGAGAACTGCATTCTGCCACCACCACCACTGACCTGTGCTGGGCAAACCACCCCACCTGTTGCTGCCTCCTGGCCCTCTCCTTATTTTGTGCATTTAAATTGGGGTGAAGAGATATAGCATGTGGTTAAAAAGAGGTTTCAATCTCTTGAGATTGCTTACAGTACAAATTGATATTAATTATAAATTCCAAGGCAAAGAGTGTGTGCAACAGACTGTGGTGGCTCCTGGCTATGCATCCAAGGGAGGCACATCATTTCCCAGCATGGTTGGTGGGGAGCACTGCTTTCCCTACCTTTGCCTCTGAAAGGCTTGCAGACAACAGTCATAACTGTTGGGAGATGGAAGAAGGTCCTCTCCTTTGGCAGCTTGTTCATGCGGACCTGAGGAAGTGAGGAGGGTGCTACAGCTGCCTTCTGCTCTCTTTAATATCACCTGTGAGAACGGACAGGCAAGACTGCTGGGTGCAAGAGGCCTGGCTGGGCAAATTGTGCCTCTGCACAAGCCATAGGGTAAAAGAAGCAGAAATGTGGCTGGGAGGGTGCAGAATAGAAGAGACGGGAGACAAAACCCCCACAGAATTGAATGGCAGCATGACTGAGGGCTTTGAGGATAAGAGACCAGATGATGTAAGGGCAGAACAAGGGCAGACATCTAACGACAAGTTCTTTTCCATGACACTTTAATCACAAAAGCTGACATTCTCTATTGAATGCTATAGCCTTCTGCTGATGACCACAGTGCCACTATATTCATTAACATCTTCAAGACACACTTAATTATAGTTATTGTCTCCTTTTCCTCTGTTATTTTCCTCCTGGATTTAATTTCTTCATTCCTCTTTCTAGTTTTTGCTTTTTGGTGTTCACTTTCCCCGCTCTTTCAATTCCATTAATTGTCTGAGATTGCAAAGATTTTATTAAAATGTTTATGCAAAAATAAAGTATTCCTAACTGAGTGCCTGATAAAATGAAATTACATACTAGTTCATGTTAGATGTTTTACAGGATATCTTCCCTGCAAAGTTCCAGATCTCACTGTGCTGAAGAGATGGAATGTGGAGAAATGCACAGATTCCCAACCAGTGACCCTCAGATGCTCAAAATAAAAGGAGATAAGGGTACAATGAGTTTTGCTGCGTCACCTCCATGTCATGTTGGGATTATATCCACCCTTCTTTCACTGGATGTCCTGAGGAACAGCAACTTAGCATGTGATGGAAATAACTGCACAAATTCTCTTACCAGCCAGAGCTCCCTGACTCCAAGCATCTCCAGCAATGGGCACTTTCTGGGTAAGCCAGCTCTAGTACTTTGTTCCAGGCTAGACCTTCATCAGGAATAAATCAGATTAGCTCCACTGACTGCAGGGAAATCATATCAGTGTAAATCAATTCAGAATGTGATAAAATCTTCTTGAAACTAATTGAAGTGGGCTTCATTAGGAAACTTTCAAGAGTCGAAATTGATAAAAATTAGAAGGTTATTATTTGAAATAAACTGTAGGAACATATATAGCAATTTTTACCTTTTCCCTTATACAAATTATTCCCTTTTACAAGTTATAAATTTATCATATGCACTTGCTATTTGAAGTCAGTGGAAACTATGAATAATTTAATCCTCAAATTGTGTATCTTTAGGACTTATTAAGAATTTGGGATTCACAGTCTCAGATATTTATTTTTGTTTTGACTGAACATACAGATCAGTGATGGATTTCTGCTCATTAGTATGAATATTATGTTGTTGCACATAAGATTTGCTATCCCATAAATAATATCAGCAAACTCATTTGTTAGTATAGCCTGACAAAATGAACACAAAAAGACTATAAGTGCAGCTGAATATAATGTAGTTAGAAACTGAATATTCACAGAATTTGACCTTTTCAAAGCCTCTTTCTACAAGTCCAGCTTTAGTATGCTGCAAAGCAGTCAAATCTCAAATGTATTTGGGAGAAAACTGAATTTATGTTCCTTCACACCTTTATAAATAGTCTCAAAGGGAATTGAAAGTATATGCTGATGAGATGCTGAGAAGGTAACAGCTGGGGGAAAGGTGGAGATAAAAGAGCTGGGCAGAAGGTAGACCTTGGGTACATGATGAGAAAATAATAAAGTAAATTCAGTCTGTAAATATGCTGGGAGCAGAGGGAGGCAGCACCTGCTCTGTGGCCAAATGGTGAGCCAAGAGTCAGAGTAGCCAGGGCTGGTTAGAGATGATTGCAGAGGTTAGAGAGGTTAGGAGTTGTGTTCTTTTTTCCACCCTCACCCCCAAGTCCTGCCCATTTCTTGCTATGGCTCCTTTCTCTTGTGGAAATTCATAGCATTCCCACAAGACTCTTTCTGGTGGTTTTCCAGAGCTGAAGCAGCTCTAGGGTACCACTACCGTCAACCCTGACCCAGGGTCTCAGCATGGTGACCTGAATCTTCCCAGGGAGTCCATGGGGCTTTGTAGCTCTAGGGAAAGACTGTGCCACTCTGCAGACAGCAGTATTTCATTTCTCCTTGGTCAATTTGCTTCATTTGAAGCCTTTTATGTTTGCCCTTGAAACAACTTCTCCTGCAGTGGAAATCTCTATTTGTTCTCATTTGATATTATTTTTCTCAGGCAGTGGCTGTTTGGTACAGCACTACTCTGGTATTGGAAACAACATTACAGCTATCTTGAAAGCAGACAGTTTCTATCCAAGAACTTTCAGAATCTGATGGGAGCCCACCTACCTGAGCTTCTTGTAAAGGTATAGTAAGAGGCAGACAGTATAAATGGCTAGTTCCTTTCAAAATGCAACCAGGAAGAGTCATGTTTTGTTTTAGAATTACATGGCTAAAAATCCTTCTGTGGCTCTGCATAGGTTTTTCTCTTTGGCTGTGGGGTTTTGTTTGGGTTTGGGGTTTGTTTTTTTGTTTGTTTTTTGCATGACGGATGCATGATGGGTTTAATCACAGAATCATGGAATAGTTTGTGTTAGAAGGGACCACTGCAGGTTATCTAGTCCAAAGCCCTTCCACTGAGCAGGGACATCTTCTATGAAATCAGATTGCTCGGAGCCCCAGTCCAGTCTGACCCTGAATGTTCCAAGGGATAGGGCATCTACCACCTCTCCAGGCAAGATGTGCCAGTATTTTACCCCCCTTATCGGAAAAAATTTATTCATATCTTTCTTATAAACCCCTTTAGGTACTCCGGACTTCTGATCATGGCCTTTTACAGCGCTTGCTACAGGAGGTTCACGTCCTTCTCAAATTGGGGTCCCCACAGCGGGACACAGTACTCCAGGTGGGGTCTTGCAAGAGTGGAGTAGAGGGGGAGAACCATCTCCCTTGATCTGCCAGTCATGTTTCATTTGATGCAGCCCAGGATATGGTTGGTTTTCTGGGCTGCAAGCACAAATTGCTGGACTATGTTCAGATTTTCATCCACTTAGTACTTCTGTCAGTTTCCTAAAATACAAGAGCCATAAAGCACCAAAAAGGCCAGTGTACGAAATTTTCTGTTACCTTGGGATCTTGATGAAACTATTGATACATGCTCAACTTACTTTCAGAGTGTCTGTTGCTCCTCCTTTTTTGATGCCTCAGACTCCCTTTTCCTAGATTATTTTTATTGAAATATGAGAAAAATTTAAAGCCCCAGTTTACAATCTCAGCTGAGAAATGAGTCATACCATCATGGACACTTCCCAATAACGCTGCAAGATTTGCATGCATGATTTATAGTAATAGTTTGTAGGAAAAAGGAGAAACTAATTGTAAGTATATGTTGTGGCAATGTTTCTCAATGAAAGAAAGATAGAAATACTGACAGGGAAAAATGAGGTCTTAAAGACCCTTTCGGAGGGAGGGAGTCGATGACAAAAACAAAAATAAGGGCAGCAATGGGGGAGGTAAGGATGCCCTCAGGAAGCTGTGTCCTCTTGGACTGAGCCTGAATTTGGAATTCCTCTGAGAGGAGGTTGTTTGCATAGCCTGCTGTTGTTAAATAAAACATTCACAAACTAGGTCAAGATTAGAGCTATGAGACACTAACAAAACTGGATGATGAGAAGTTCTTTTATGTTGTTGAATAAATACACCAAGACTCATGAGCTGAAACTACTAAAAATTACTTGTTACTAACTTTAAAGTCCAGGGCAAAAATGTGGGCCATATGAAACAAACCTCTGAAAAACTTCTTTGTGCAGAGTAGGTATCCAGAGCATGGCTGCACAACTTTGGTTGAAGCTCTTCAGCTTCAGGAACTTGAACTTTGAAGAAATTTTATAAGTATTAAAGATTTTACACAGACTTGATGGACATGTTCAGCCTTTACTGTAGAAACAGAATTGGCAATCAAATAGGAAACCATTCAAATAAACATGTTGGGGTTTTTTTATTGTATCAGTACTCAGCCTGTATGATTCAACTTATACAGTGTAAGGGTTTTTGTGAGTGGCTTGGCAGAACTATTTGGAAGCATGAAAAAAATTACTATTAGTCAATTTGTGACATGCAATGCAGGTATCAGCATGCTGCATGCATGTTACTGAACAAGCTCTATCCCAAGTCACTCTTCTAGTTCCCACCAAGTTTCATTGTCATGTTTACAGAATCGTAGAATCATTTAGGTTTGAAAAGATCTCTGAGATCATCAACTCCAGCCTTTCACTGATCACCACCTTGTCAACTAGACTATGGCACTAAGTACCAAATTAATTTTTTGAACACTTCCATGGATGATGATTCCACCACCTTCCTGGACAGCCTATTCCAATGTTTAGCAAACCTTTTCATGAAGAAATTCCTCCTGATGTCCAACCTGAATCTATTCTGGCTCAGCTTGAGGCTATGTTCTCTCATCCTATTGCTAGTTGCCTGGGAAAAGAGACCAACTCCCATCTCCCCACAACCTCTTTTCTAGGTAGTTGTAGACAGAGATAAGGTCACTCCTAAGCCTCCTTTTCTCCTTTTCACGACTTTGGTTGTGGTCCAGCTCTAGATCCTGACAGCGCAGGTCTGCTGTAGGATTCTTATGGCAGATCAGCTGTTCTGTGCGGTTATTATTGTGTCATTTCTACCGTCTGTGTGCCTCTGGTGTTAATCACACATTACTCACACTTTGATTTCAATTTTTCTATATCTTAAGGACAAAATATGCTTCTTGAAAGGTTATTCAATAGTCAGAATCATGCAATCCTGTTTCCAGCTCAAGTGCCACTGGATGCTATACTAATATGGATGATCAAAGGAGTGTGTTTGTAAAATACACACGAGCTTGATCCAGAACTTGTTGGTCCATGCATTCTCACTGAGATTGACGGTGTCAGCATGCTGCAGAATGAGGCCTGCAGCACATTCTGCAGATGTCATTATGCTAAGATTCTGACCAACATTTTGTTTACTGAACAGATTTATGTAATTGCAAATGAAAATTCTGAAAATTCATGGTTTTACGTATATCTATATATAGAGAGAGAAATAGATATATACTCAGTTTCACAAAAACAATTTATGGAGTGTTATATAAAACCCCCCTGATTTATTTGGCTTTTTTATTAGAAATTTTGGAACATTGCTGCATAGAGGCAGTAATGTGTACATATCCAGCTGAAGGATCCGCTTCCAAGATGTACTTCTGAAGGACTATTCCTGCAGTCTGGGTTGCTCCAGCATGTGTAAATAATATTTACTGAATAGCCCAATAAATTGTAAATTATGAAAGCAAAGTGCTAATTAACCACAGGGCATTCACAGATCAGCATTTGGTCAGATAAATGCAAACTGTGTGAAAGAGAAAACATAGTTTTCTTTAATTTCTGCCTGAACACATAGAACACATTTTGATGGACGAACATGGATGTACCTGTTTGGCAATAGTGAGGGGACCCTAACCTGAGCCCTGAGGGGGGCTGTTGGCAGATTGGCAGCTGATGGATGATGCTACACCCCTCAGCAAGTCGTCAAGGTTCCACAGCTCCTGTTTGTTTCCCTTTCTCCTGTTTTTGCCTGCTTGGTGAGCTCGCCCCAGCAGGACCTGCCTCTGCATCTGCTCACGGCCAAGTTCTGCATGGGGAGCACTGGGGTTTTTACAAGAAGTTGTTGCCTGTAACAATGAAATTCCCTGAACAGGGATAGACTGGTGGACTGGGGCCAAAACCACGAGACTTTTAGACCTGACGGAGACCAGTCTCTTTGGGAAGAGCCCGAGCCGGGCCTGCGGGCAAAGGCGTTGCCTTCGCAGCTCCGGCTTGGTTTGCAAGCGGCGCACCCCGGCACGGAGCGCCGGCGGGGCGGGGGGTCGGCGTTCTGCAGACGGTTTTAATGCCCAGCACCAGAAAACCAGATCAGCGGAGCAGCACCAGCAGCACCGCCAACACCAGCAGCACCGCCAACACCACCAGCAGCACCGCCAACACCACCAGCAGCACCAGCAGCCCCGGCATCCCCGGCTCGTCTCGGCCGTCGCGGCGCGGGCCGGGCGGCGCCGCCAGAGGGCGCTGTGTGGCCGGGCCGGCAGCACGCGGGAATCCCGGGCGGCGCTCCTCCGACTGGCGCGTCCCGCCCTCCGCAGGGTAACGAGGGTATGGATCGCAGGTATAACCTGTGGAACAGTTCTGGCCAGAGGTGGTATTTAGGCAGCCTGGTGTTTTCATCAGGCCAGTGTAGGGTTTGCGACATGCCCGTGCAGCAGGAGCAGCCCTGTGGGCTCGCAGGACCCGAAGGGGGACTGTCTGAAAGGTGGGGATAGACTTTCCAGCAGAGCCTGTTGAGACAGGACAAGGAGTAATGATTTTAAACTGACGGGAGGTCGGTTTAGATTGGATATAAGAGAGAATTTTTATTTTTTTTTTTACTACGAGAGTGGTGAAACAAGGGAACAAGTCACCCAGAGAGATGGTAGATGCCCCGTCCCTGGAAACATTCAAGGCCATGTGCGCGGGGCTCTGAGCAGCCTGCTCTGATGGCAGGTGTCCCTGCCTGTGGCAGGGGGCTCGGGACTAGATGAGCTTTAAAGGTGCCTTCCAACCCCAACCATTCTGTGATTCTATGATTCTATTATTATGTACCGTACATAGGTCTTGCATCCTGATTATTACTTTCCTTCCCCCATAGTGACCCGAGAATCAGTTCTATACTATGATATAGGCACAGTTCCATTTATATGCATTTCTATATATTTGCACATCTCTGGTGAGCACTTCTATTTTGAATACTTGCTGTAGGTTGATCAAGCAAAGGGTTTGCCCCTCTGCACATAAGGGTCTAGATAATAAACTTTGTATGCATGAGCTCATGGTGGAGGATTTTTAAAAAAGTAGTTAGTTTGTGCTCTAATATATGAACCTAACCAGCTCTGTATTCATACTCCCCAAACAACTGATTTTCAAACAAAAATTCTCTCAGCACTAATTTTTCTAAAATTATTCACACACTTACAGTGAACTCTGCACTAAAATACACATTACTGCCTCTATGCAGCAATGTTCCAAAATTTCTAATAAAAAAGCCAAATAAATCAGGGGGGTTTTATATAACACTCCATAAATTGTTTTTGTGAAACTGAGTATATATCTATTTCTCTCTCTATATATAGATATACGTAAAACCATGAATTTTCAGAATTTTCATTTGCAATTACATAAATCTGTTCAGTAAACAAAATGTTGGTCAGAATCTTAGCATAATGGCATCAGAATCAGTAAAAAAGGATTTTAAGTCACTGCATGTAACTTTCAGACGCACTTCTGTTGTTCAGCCAGTTGTTTCTTTCTGGGGTCAGGTTCTGACCACGATGCTCTTTGCCCACTGAGATACCTTCTGCTGCTGCTGAGGGATATTCATGACTTCTAAAGTTATCTGTGTTCAAAATTCTGCTTTGGAAACTGCTTCTAATTTACAACTTTAAAACTATTGCTACTAACAGTATCTGGATGATAGGTAGCGTCCCTAGTCCTCTGTAGGTGTTTGGATGTGTATGTATCTTTTTCTGTTTCTGTTATGTTAATTACATGTTTCTATTATCTTAATGTTAAGAATAACTAAATCACACTGGAAAAAACTCAAAATATTTTAGACTGCTGTATTCTTTGCCTGCTCCCAGCTTGTTAAAAAGGTCTACATGTCAGCATTCGGTTTTTGTAGTCTGTAAGTTCCCTGACCCATGAAGCTCATATAACTATGCCCCACATGTCCTTTTCAGTATCTGTCACCATTTATCTCACTGACCATTCTGGTTTCTAGGAGTGAGAGACAGACAGAGCTTTGTCTGTACCTTGCTCGAACATTCATTCAAAATGATGGGGACCACAGCCTTCCCCTTCTCCCTTTCCAAATTGCAAATACTTCTGAGGGCTTTTTGCATTTTATTCTTCATAGAACCATAGGATATCCTGAGTTGAAAGGGACCTGCAAGGATCATTGGGCCCCACTCATGGAGGCAGGAGGGGTAGCAGGCCTAGTATCTGAAACATACAAGTCTGCCATAGGGCACAAGCAAGTCAGGAATATGGCACTAGTCTCAGAGAATTTGAAATAGAAATAAAGAAAATTATTAAATTGTTAATTATTCTTGATTGAACTGTTGATTATTCTGCAGAATTGCTACCTTTCTGTAGAATCAGGCTCTCAGCTACATTGGGCAGGAAATGGTCTCTTCCCTGCTTTGGTTTCTAGCAGGGCATTTTGATGAGAAATTGTATCTACTCTTGCAATTGAGCACCTTAGCATACAGCCACACCGATGTTTAACTGAAGACTGGATCCTGTCAAACCCTGTTTTAAGTAGCCATAGCCACAAAATATCCTGCACTGCCTACAGGGAAGTCAAGAGTGATGAACACTCAATGCTTTCTACTTCCGTCCTTGTTTCCTCCTGGCCTGCTTTTCTTATTGAAGTACTTGAATGCCTCCCAGTATGCATTAAGTGAACACTAAGTGACTTGTCACATGTTTTTCTTTACAACTTTTTCTCATCCCTTACTCCTGGAAAAATATTTAACCAACTTGTTGATTCATGTAGTTATGAAAGGTAAACAGCATTTGAAGCAGGGCATGCATGATTTCACCTTTCATCCACAAAGTCTCTTACGAGCAGTAGGGAAGGGATTGAAGGATGAGAAACGCATTCCAAAATACAGTCTCCCAGATTTCTTAACATCTTCAAAACCAGAACAGAGATTAAGCCATTGTAGCCATTCAACTGTTTTTGTTATATCAGCATATAAAAGCAATCAAAGCTTATTAATCAGAACTCTGACACTGTACTTCTCTACTGACATAAAACAGGACAGAAGAAGCCTTCAGAAGAGTAACGAGAAGGGTCATATGCAGAGAGAGACTCACAGAACTATTTTAGAATCAGTGCTAAAAAGAGTTACTGTGTACATTGCCCCAAACCTCCATTGAATCATCCTAGAGAGCCCCAGCACTATCTCTAGTGAGCCTCTGCCATGTGTTCTGCTTAGCCCAGAGAAAAAGGACTGTCCTTAATGCTTGGACACTGACAACAGTTTAAAAACACACAAATGGCAGGGAAGTGTCCAACTAAAAGTGACTTTCTGAAGAAACTATGGATTTAATAAAAAAGAAATCCCTTGGGATCCCACCTGGCAAGGCAGACCTCGAGATACATATTAGCTGGTTGCTCCCCCTGCGCCCTGGGTGAACCACCTTCCTCCCAACAGAGCACTGCATCAGGAGATTCTAAATGTGTGGATATGTCTACTTAAAACATGTGGGTAGCAAAAGCTGACACACCACCATCAGGCTGCTGTAGGCCTGCTCCCACTGAGACCAAACTGGGCATTTTCTGCTGAAGGTGAGAATATGCCTTAGGGGAGTTTGAAGTTCAGCTCCCTCTCAGCCTGAAACAAGCACACACCTTACATGACCTGGAAAAACACCGTAACCCCTGGGGTGAAATTAAGCTTTGGGGAACATATTTCTTGTCCTACTGCCGAAGAACTGTAGGTAATGCAAAGCAAACCCATGGGGTGAAAAATGAGAATGCCATTAAGTGCAACTATGTAATTGTCTACGCATTTAATACTAAACGTTCATTAGATTAAAAGAATAGAAATAATTCAGGGAACAAATCTTCAGCTCTTTTCCTGCTGAGCTGACAAACTCTTATCAGTGCTGATACTTATTTTGAAATTTGAGAAATAATAGAAAACCATGTTGTTAGACACGGAAAAATTCAAGTGAGAAGTTACAGGAAACTTTAATGGTCGTAAAATGTGCAGCCTCTCAAATCTGGCTGACAAAAATCACTTCAGCTGACAGCTTCCATTGTTAGGGATGTAAGGGGTTTAAAAAGAGATAGGAAGCAAATTATAGGTTCTCTACAAATCAAATCCACCAGCACATTTCTATGGTATGCTGTAGTCCTTTCTGCAGGTCTCTGCTAAACCGTGCCCAGGGTAGACGGCTCCGTGGATCCATGGTGCACCTGCAAGAGGCTGACGTGCAACGTTGCTGAGGCGATTACACTGAACTGCAGAAACACTTTTCAGGGATGTAGCATTAAACTTGTAACTTTTACCTTTGGTTTACAATGCTTTAAATTTATTTTTTTAGACTGCACCACCTGACACATATTTTTGTACCTCATCTTCCCTGGTTAGCCTTCTGTAGCTTTCCTATGAACTAGCCTCAATTACTCCCAGTTACCTTGCCTAGCTAAGATGAATTTCATGTCACCTTTTCCCTCGCCTCCAATTTTCTTTGAAAATCCCTTACTGGTAAAGCACACTAGCTCCTGGAGAGCCAGTGGAAGAAACAAGAAAGCAGGGAGAGGAGGTAGCAGGACAGAGCCAGAGCGTATACCAGAGGGGAGGCCCCAGATGCTTTACTTGGCTCCTGCTCCCCTCCCTCCAGGGACACTGGGGATAATGTGATCTTGTCTTGCTCCCTTCCCTTCAAGAACAGTAAGGATAGCAAGGGGGTGGAAGGTGCATCGGCATCTGCTGCACAGATGTGAGAGTGCGAGTCCCCTCCTGACCTCTTTCTCCGCTCACTAGGAGGAGAAAGGTTATGACTGGCTTCATGGAAATCATTTGCCATCACCACCTGATTTAAAGCTGCTATTACAAATGACACACAGAACTCATTGCCTGTGCAGCTCTACGCAAAGTGGCACTTAACTGTGTCGAGTGAATGCTGATGAATGCTCTTTAATTAAAGCACTATAATAAAAAACACAGAACATCTGTGCCAAGGTGCTAAGTAATCTGTCTAAACAGATGTCTGGTTTTAAGATCAGTCATATTACTGAAATATTACACAAAATTTTCAAATAGGAAATAGGGTTGCTGATTTTCACATGCGCATTGTATTTCTCTTTACTCAATGCAAATCTCAGTCTGCATTTGGTTTTATTTGAAGTTCAGTGTGCTATTCTCCTCTTTTGGGCTTCCAGTTAAGGAGCAGGCATGCTCTGTTGGAAAAAGAGTAAAAAAAATTTGTCTTTTATTGTGGTTTAACATCTTAGTATTTATTGCATCTAAACTACTGGAAATAAAGAGACATGCAGGCATGAACTTTTATGATAAATTTGGTGCTCAGAAAACATTTGGGATTGCTTGTGTTACAAACAATGTTTTTGAAAAAGAGACCTTTACTTGAACAAAATGACCTCGTTAATCAGCTCTGCAGCGCACGGTGAGCCTCTCTTTTTAGTCGGGAGCCAACAGACTCCAGTGTAGCCTGACCACTGACCTTGAACATACCAAACTGCAACATAATCCTGAACTCTGCATCAGAGAGGCAGCAGCCTGAGCTCTTCTCTGCAGAACAAAGAGCAAGATTTGATCCTATAAGAAATTAGGTAAAGAAAATCCAAAATTTATTTCCAGGAATCATCATGCTTATATTCACATCCTTTCACTCTGTTTATTTTATATCCTCTCTTCAGAAAGGAAGGTATAGACCAGCATAACTGCTGCTCCTCTTGTTGCTACGTCACTAAAAATGAGATGACATCTTTCACCTTTAGATAAAGACTTCTCTTTACCTTTAAGGCACTCCCCTCTTTTGCTCCAGCCTTGGTATCACAACTCATCTTGGGGCAAAATGCCAGCTCCAGTAGACTTTTGCTGAAAGGTCAGAGCTCTGGATGTAGTCGACAGCCACTTGGGCACCGAGGAAGCACAGGGAATTCCAGGCAGCAAGGCACACTTGGTGCAGTTTCAGTAAAAGGTTTCTGGGATAAAGCCCTCTTCTAAAAATAGCTTTGATTAAGATTTGCCATATTCTGTCATGGTTTTCCAGAAACCCAAAAGAAGAAAAACATGTTTTGATTGTGCTTCCTGACAGATGAAGCTTATTCCAGCAAAAGCTTGTCACTCCTACCCTACAGGGAGAAAAGCATGGAGAGTGGTATTTATTTAAAAAAACCAAAAAAAACCCAAACAAAACAAAAACAAACAAAAAACCCAAAAGAAAAGAAAACAAACAAAAAAAATACCACAAGGAAAAATAAAAGGGATCAGTCCTCTAAGCAGGAGACTGTTAGCTTTGCTAGCAAACCTAAACTATAATGAGAGGCAGAGGGACTAAAAGAACTTTTGCCTGCCAGTTTTATGTGAGATGGGAAAGGAAAAGGAAAGTGTAAATGTCCCTGACACTTTTCTGGGGAAAAAGTCATTTGGGAGGGTGAAGGGTAGGGGGTGTGAAAAGAAGTGTAGTCTGTGTGAAGTGGAAAATTCAGAAAATGTTCAGTTGTCAGAAAGGACAAAAATGGTGAGTATGGATGACCACAGGGAGAGGATGGAGGAGGTGTGTGCAGAACCCTGTGTACATCAGGAGGATTAATAAATGCAGGTGTGGGGAGAGAAGAGAAATTCGGGTGAGTGAATCCCAGGGAGAAGTTGGGGGGTGCACAGAAAAGAGAGCAGTGGAAACAGCAAATGCAAACAAAGCTGCAAGGATTTGAACCCTCCTTTCCCAATACGCTGAATGATTCTTGGGTCATCTGGACAGGTCAAAAGGTTGTCTTCTTCTAAACTACAGCTAATACATAGTTAGGTTATCTCAGATGCATTTTTCTCCCATCTGAAAACTTTCCCTAGATGTCACAGATTTCCTGGCATGCAGCAACCCAAACAACAATTTCTTAGGTATTCCAGCCTATGTGTTGTGTGCTCCAAATCCTGAGAAATAGCACTGCAGAGTGATTGCCAGCACTTTCGGGAAGAAGCAGCTGTGCTGTACATTAACTTTGCTGCATGTACGGAAAACCCAGGCACGTCTGTACTCACAGTGTATGAACAGTGGGGGTCAGTATGAAGTTACTGTGGAGACACTGTGCAGCCTGTGCCTGGCAGTCTTTTCACACAGACCTTTAAAAAAGGCTAGGGTTTGCTTGTTTTACTAAGATTTTCCAAGGTTTTTTTGTTGAGAGATGTAGAATTAACACATACTTCTGGCTCTCAATCAAGTAGGCCACCGTCACCTCCTAGGAAAGCAGTACTGAGGCACACAGCAAAAACCAGTAAGTCCAGTTTAATTCTTTTCTCCTTTGGATGCTCCTAGGACCTTTTCTTGTATTGCCTCGCAGGGATTGATTATGCCCCTTTTCCCACCCTCTCTATGCCCTGTGACCTGCCACACAATACCAAAAAGGAAACCCCTTCAAGGAAATAAATGTTGCTCCAAGGAAATAGCAGTGGAGTGCTTACAGTCCTCCGCATGTGACAGCAATAAAAGTGAGGAGGCAGAGCCTGGAGGAGCAGATGATCCAGCAGGATGGGAAGACAGAACCCAGCACTCAGCTGGGTGGGATGTCCTGGAGGCCATCTGGTTTGCTGTCCTGGCTGGGCTGCCGAAGCCCTGGAGCGTGAGATCTGAGTGTAATACTGCCTCTGATTTATGTCTGCAGTAGCATAAGTGTCGGGCAGCAAGGAGTAAGTGTACTTGCCTGAATGGCTTCTAGAAGGCAAATGCCTTGATGGAACAAGAAGAGAGGAGATGAGCTAGAAAAGCTGTCGCTTAATTTAATTGTGCCACTGACCCTGTCAGGATATGGGGGTAGACAACCTGATGTATTGTGTTACAGCTCTACAGAGAGCAGCTTGATCTTTCCTTAATCAATCCTGGTGGCAATGGAAACTTATTTCTCAGGATTTGGAGTTGCAACCAGCTACACAAACAGGCAGACATCTCTCTCCTTCCACTACCATGTCCTAATGCTATGTGCTTATGGGAACCGTAGGTTTGAATGGATCATTGTGAGTGTTCCTCATATGGTCTTTAAGCTATGTCAGTCTTTGTCATCTGAAGACTAATTTATGGTAATTGCATGCAATTCCTGTAAATATACTTCTGCTTTTACTGTGGTCTCCACAGACTTTCATAGTGCCTTCTTCAAAGCTACCACAAGATTTACCTCAATTGTGACTCCCTGCTCCCTGATTGCAGCTTGGCTGCTAGTGAACTGAGTCTATTCTGTGTTTTCCATGAGGACCAAAGCAATAGCAGACATTGCAAATGCTCATATTGATCTAGCTGATTAGTGTTTTGCAACTTAGCATATATAATTCTCGGAACAGCAAGCTTTCTAGAGAAAGAATTTTCTTTTCATCCTTGTTTTTTGTGTCATTTCTAATACAATGGAGTCCAAATCCATGATGTGTCCTCTATTAAAGACCAAGAAATTACCAAACCTTTTTGGTAGTAAAGAGAACAAAGCAGCCAAGAAGGAGATGAAGCTTTAATTCTAAGGCCAGTGCAGAGGAAATGACTCACAAGAACATTCTGGGGTCCAGTGCACCTGAGTTTGCAGATAGTATAAATGATCTCTTACAGTCTTCTTCGTCTTTGTGCACACAGTGCAGGACCGGCATCCAAATAAAAAGGAACTATAGGCTTAAGTTAAGAAATGGCTAGCGCAAAAAAAGAAAAAGTCTCTTATCCCATCAAGAATACTCTTCACAGTGCTGCAAGGATTTGTGCTTGGATATCTACCATTTCTAACCTACGTGAATGGATCCAGACAAATGTTCCAATGTGAACCAGTCAAAATATTAAGACTAAAGTGTTTTGAAAGCAGAATAAGCTCTGTGTGTGTTAGCTGGAGAGGAGGAGATATCTGGAATAAATGGATTTTTAAGAAAATATTTTCTGGGAGTGTGATGTAAAGAAGTAGCAGGGAAGAGGTAGAGACCTTATTTAATTAGGCACTCTCTTTGTCTGCTCTGTTATTTGGTTTTTTTTCCTATTGGTTATTTATCTTGGGAAGTAATGCAGAAATTAACTAGAACAATGTACGGAAAAAGTGACACTCGTGGTAATCAAATGCTGATTGCATTTACATAAATGTGTGGGCAGAAAGGTCTATGCACAAGAGTATGTTGACTGCTTTGCAATATATCTGCTTTTCCTGTTGTTTATTAATTTAAGCAAGCATATGACTTGTTCCATGTAATTCTACTGCCCTTTTTTTGTTTTTTGTTTTTTTTTAAGTGGAGGCAATTCACCATGTGGTTTATGTTTTGTAGGAATGCGGTAAGTATTTATGTAGCTCAAACATTTTCCTGGTAGCTGAAAGTCATGTTTGTGCAACTGACAAGTTATAATGCGCTCATTTTTTATTCTCACTGGGTCCTGGGGATGTTTAATCAACAGCGTAGTCTGAACAAGTCTGGAAAATTAGTGTTGGTAATTAATAACTATTTCTGTTGCAAAGATTGAGTTGTTTCCAGTCAACATATGTAGAAGACAAATACATACTGTGACTATTTTCCTAGTTCAAGAATATAAATATTTTATTTAAGATATTATAAATAATAAACATTTTCCAGCTGATGTGGCAAATAAATGCTATCAAGCCATTCATCATAAATAATCTTTTCAGTCTGCAGTTGTTTCTGTTTGCAAACTATTTACAAAATATATTTAAGTCTTAGAAATTTTTGCGGGAGGACACATATGTCGGCTCTAGGCTTCTTCCCCTGCTTTGGCTATTTGTTCCTCACTGTTGGTAATAAGGTTTCATCAAGTCATGACAAATCAGATTGCTTCTCATCACTGGTCAGCTGAGATTTAAAAAGGAGAAATGAATCTGAGTATCATTAACCATAGCTGATTAAGCAGTGACTATATATACTTGAAGTTAGCAGGTTAGCTGCCCAAATACCTCAGTGTAGAGGGTTGAACCTGGCTGGATGCCGGGTACCCACCAAAGCTGCTCTGTCACTGCCCTCTGCAGCTGGACAGAGGAGAGAAATATATTGAAAGGTTCATGAGTTGAGATAAGAACCGGGAGACATCACTCACCAATTACTGTCATGAGCAAAATAGACTTGAAGGGGAGATATAAATTAAATTTATTGCTAACAAAATCTGAGCTGGATAATGACAAGAATTAAAAACACCTTCCCCACATGACTCCCTCCTTTCCTGGTTCTACCTCTTCTCCCCCGCACTGGTGCAGGGAGACAGGGAATGGGAGTTACAGTTCATCACAGGTTGTTTCTGCTGCTCCTCAGGGAGAAGAGTCCTTCCCCAGCTCCAGCGGGACGTCTCTCTGATGGGCAACAGTTCTCCACAAACAGCTGCAGCAGGGGTCACTTTTCCACAGGCACAGGCTGCTCCAGCGTGGGTCTCCCACAGGACAACAAGTCCTACCAGGAAAACCTGCTCCAGCGTGAGCCCCTCTCTCCTGGATGAGCCTCACCATGGTTTGCGTCATGGGCTGCAGGGGAACCTCAGCTCCAGTGCCTGGAGCACCTCCTCCCCGTTCTTCTCCACTGACCTTTGTGTCTGCATAGCTGTTCACATGTTCTCACTCTGCTCTTCTCTGGCTGCAATTTCATCTGTGCAATAACTCTTTTTCCATCTTAAATATGTTCTCACAGAGGCGTTACCATCATTCCTGACTGGCTCTACTTTGGCCAGCAGTGGGGCTGTCCTGTAGCTGGCTGGCATTGGCTCTGCTGGACATGGGGAAAATTCTGGCAGCTTCTCACAGAAGTCACCCTGTGTCCTGCCCGCTGCCAAAACCTGGACACACAAGCCCAATACAAACTTTGTGTAACTCCACTTTGACACTGTTCATGATTTGTTCTATAGTCAATTTGACAACAGAGAACCAGACATTCTCAGGAAGTTATTTTATAAAGCAAATATAGTTATGAGTGAGCAAATTCAGGGAAATTGAATTTGATAATAAATGTGGAAATTAAAAATACCCTAAAATCAGCTAAAATATATTTATTTTCCTAGCTGCAATATTCATACTGTGCTTGCTGCTACCAATGGCTTCTTTTCTATATAGAATATACACCTGACTAGTTGACACTAAATCACGTTCTTGCTGTTGCATAACTTCATCATCCAACTTGTCCTGTCTTCTTCATGCCCTAATGTTTATTGGTCTCATCCAGTAGTTACACGCTGTGTATGTGGTGCCTTGCAGCTGGATGGGTGCTGCCTGTTGGTTTGTGTAACATGGTTCCCACTTGCTCCAGACATCCATGTACACCACAAACAGCATAATTACAGCTCTACTGTGCTCTACTATGTGATTAGTTTGAAAATGAAAATTATCGTAGAATTTCAAATTAATTCTGAATGTCTGTACCATGTAGTATTTTATAGAAACTGAGTGTCTGCCCTTATTGCTTGAAGTAAGGTTTTTCTTGGGAAGAAACAAAGGATGATTCTCTGGAGGATCATTCTGCATTGGATATTCATGATCCTACTTTTTTTTTTTAATTGTGCTCATTTATGCAGTGATTGCAAAAATATTTATTTATAAATTGAAAAAGTGATAGAATGCACTGCATTTAGGCATTGGAACTTGTCTTCCATGTAGACATCTTGATAATTAAAGACTATCACCAGCTGTGGGCAGGGGCAGAGTTGGTGTTTGCTTAGGATGGCAGACTGCTGAAGGCTATGCCCCTCCTGCTTCCCTTGCCTGTGGCAAAATTGGGAAAGTCACTATTGGAAGTGGAGCTACCATGTGAGGATGAGGGCACATGTGCACAGCCCAGTTCTATTATCTGACAGCAGAAAACCCAGGAAACTTTGTACCTTCACGAGCTTCCTATGGTGGTTCTGCCCCTTCCCATGGTCATAGCCCTGGGTCCTCCATCCTTGGAGTGATAAAATTCAGGGTTTTTTTAATGCATCTGAGGACCCTTAAGCCATCTTTCTATACTGCAACTCCGCACTTCACAATTAAAATCTCTTTTTTATCCTCCTCCAACACAGAACCTTTTCTGCTGATGATCTCACAAAATTTTCTGCATGGCTTCTTCAACCTGAAAAACAGCACTTTAGGGATTATTAAACTGCTGTGTATCCAGTTTTCATCCAGCATTACAGATGATAGAAAATCCTGAAAATTATGGTCTTGATGGGTGAAAACAAGTGGTGTTGTAAATAAATAAAATAATATACCATGTCTTTCAATGATTATGAAGAGCTAGGTTATGAATTGCATAATGTTACTAATAGAAAAGTTAACACAAGACTTGATCTGAAAATGAGAACTAACAAATTATTATATAATTATAACTTTATTTTAGCTCATTTGACATTTGTTCAGTTCACCCTTCTATAAAGATTGTTAGACTGCACATGCAATCACCTTTTCACTTACCTGTTAAGGCTAATGGGGAAGGAACGTAATTAACTCATAATTTGTTAATGACTGCATGATTCGAAGACAGACTTGACATAAAATCCAAATTCTAGATCTGGAGCCAGAGAGACACCCTTAAAGGTCCATACTTGCTCAGAGACAACCCAGGGATTAATTTGCTTTATAACTCTTTCTCAAAGATCAAGTAGGCTAAGTAAATATACTCATCTTCAACACCTTGTTCCCTAGGATTTATGCAACACTTCACCGTTAATTTAAACTTCCATATTCTCCTCTTAAAATAGATAAATGGCTTGGCACCAAAAGAGGCCCCACAAGACAGCTAATGTAATATCATTTTATCATGCAGCTTTGGAAAACATTTGCACAACTGAGTGTTTAAGAGTTGTATAGATGTTTCAGATGGTCCTGCTGAAATGTATGCAAAAATATTCTGTAATTACTGGAATGCTTAAACATCTGCCTGAGAGTAATCCACTTTCTTGCAAGATTCAGGTAGATGTTAGAAGCAGAATCCTGACTGAGCTGTGTCTCCCTTTTATCCTTATCAGATGTAGAAAGCTTTTTGGTGACTCCCTTTGGAAGTTAATGGCAAATTCCTCCTGGTCTTAGGGGCATCAAGGCTTCACTCAGCACGGGTGGCTGCTGCTGGCAGGGCTGTGTCACCCAGTCAGGGCAGGGAAGGGACAGCCCAGCACCTCGGGATCACTGAGTCGCCTTGGTAAGACAAAGAGCATTGAAATACCTTTGAGACGTCTGAGGATTTTATTGCCATTGTTTGCAACTGGGTGTCAGTTAAGCCAGTAATTAGTAAGCAAATGATACCGAGCTTTAAAGGCCCATCTGGAGGAAAAACATGTAAATGGAAAAGGGAGAAGCACATTTAGCCTTAAAATTATCACTGATTTTACTACCATCAATGCTGCATCTCATCTTCTTTATGGCTTTGCAGTCTGTGAAAGAATAGCTGCTCGACTCTGGTTAGATGTATTTTAAATGTAATTACTTTGGTTGCTCGGGCCGTCAAGCCCAAAACATTTAAAATGTCAGAGCATGGCATAGAGTATAGATGTTTTCCATGGCAACTGCAAATATTTGCTGGCTATTGTAACTGTTCTCTGAATATGCAGTTTTGAAGTACTTATCCAAGCATATCTGGGATTTGTTGACTGGAAAGCGGTAGAATAAGAGGGTGCAGACAGTTATAAATAACACAGCACAAGCCCTGAAGGATGTAATTGTGTAAAACTGACCACACAGCTTCTTCCATCTGCTCTCATGTGTGCTGTAGTTCAGTGTATCCCACCAGTATCTACTGCTGGATGGATCCAGTTCGCCTCTGGAAAGGAAGTGCTATGGCTGTCCTGAGGGAAGCTTGACACAAAAGATGCTCTTTCTGTGGAGAGGACCTTGGCTGCCAGGGCTCTGCCAGGGCAAAGCAGGAGGATGAAAATGGAAATAGGAAGTCAGGGAGAGTAGCTGCAGGTCCTGTGCTTGGAGACCTTGGAAGAGTTGGTCTTAGTTTAAACAAAACTAATCACTGTTGAAGAAGGCAGACAGGAGCTGAGAGAACCAGATAGATGCACAGGACACAGCTCAAATGACATGCAGCTGTCTCAGGGCTGAGTTCTTCCCCAGACTAAATGAAGACTTATAGAAGGGTTTGGAAACCAGCCTTGAATATGTTGATGACTGAGAGATTCCTGTGTGCCATCAGCTTTGGTGCGACAGAGAAAAGCTACTATAGCTTGTGATGGAAAACTGATGAATGTCTGCGTTTTGGTGTTGCAGATGAGGATGTAACTGGCTTGACAAAATTCAGTCTAGAAATTGAAACCTGAAGGCTTACTTTCCTTCATTTGTTTGTTATTGTTTGAACGGTGAGGACAAACAATTAACCAATGAATACTGCAGATGTTCTGCCACCTTTATTATTGTTAATACATCTAAACCATTTTAATAGATCACCACGGTTGGGACATACATCACATTCAAGGATATTCTATAGTCTTGCCCGTAAGAAAAAAAAGATTATGGCCATGGTTCATACTAGTCTTTTAATGTGAAAGATTTTGTTGCTATTTACTATACAAAATCAAACAAGAGTTGAATTTCCCACAGTGCCTGTACTCAGTCTGGTGGGATTAAGAGGAGACAGGAAAAAAAAAATACACAAACAAATACCATGTGAGCTAAAACCAGGATGTGCATAATGATTTTCAACTGGTATTGAAGGGGTTTGATGAATTCCCACAGAACTGTGGGACATACATCACCCATTCTCACAAGGTCAGTAGTCATGGGGTTTGTCATCCTTACTTCTCCCTCTTGAAATCCACCCAAGGAAAGAAAGGATAGGGGGGGAAGTATATGGAGGGAAGAAACACAAACAGAAATTGTTTCTTGCTGCCTTGTGAGATTTGAAGTAATTTCCAGGTCTTGAACTTCTTCTGCACAGCTGATCCTTTCCTCTCTGTATAAGGAGAAGGTGCACATCTCAGTCCAAAATAAAAAAACAAACAAGATGACTAGCTTCAAAGTGGTACCTGCACATTGATTCCAAAACTTCTTTGTACCTCATCCTGGAACCTTAAATGTTGTCTCTTATGCTTGGTTAGCCAAGTCATTTTCATTTTGCTATGGGAAATCCCTACACTCTGCTTGTGCAGCAATTCTGTTTTGAAATCCTAAAGCCTGTATCAGTATTTTGGGGTGGGGTGGGTGGTGTTGTTAATGTGTGCCACCATGGTGCCCAGTCTCCACCCAGGACTCTCCAGGATTGTACCAGGATGCTTTTGTGTAGGAACAGTACAGAAGCATAGGGAGAAGAACAGTCCCTTTCCAACATGTTGGCTGCTTAAGTAGCAAAGTGCTTTCTTTTCATCTGGCAAATGCAGACTTACAACACAGAAACATGAAGTGAATTGGTAAATACAAGAATTGACCCTAGGTTTTATAATTGTAAACCCAAGCCTGTAATGACATGGCAATCCAGACAATCTCTCTTCTAGTTTTGGGTTGTTCTTTCATTAACAGAAAGCATTTTCTTTATTTTCTTCTTTTTAATGTTTAGACAGATATTTCGTACAGTGGATACTGCAGAGACTCTTTAACACATTACACTTCCTGTGATCAGTTGGTTTATTGCCATTCCCCTGGTGTGACTGAGGAATGGGTCATTTAAAAAGCTTAGTAATGATAAGCATATGCAAAAGGACACGTGTAAACCAAAATTTATTGTAGTCTGTTCTTTCTAAAATGTATATACATAATAAATACTTTCTGAAATCAACATTATTAATCTAATGATCCACCAATTCAAGTTATCTTTAATATATGAGATTAATTGATACTTTTAGTGGGGGAAGAGTGCTAATGTTCTTATTAGCAATTATATAAAATGATCACTTAGCAGTGCTCTTATAAACTATTACTTTGTAGGATTTTTTTTGTAGGATTTAAAAGCAGTTTGGAACTCTTAAGGACCATATAGCTTATCTTTTCTATGTGACTAGAAAATGTGTTTCTGTTGAAATGTATGTAAATTTGAAACATCAGGTCAGTTCCAAAAAAGTAAAAAAAAAAAAAAAAGAGAAAAGATTAGCGGTAACTAAATTGAATGAATTATGTACTTACTGTACTTACTGACAAAGAACACTGTTTTTTTCTAATCCCTTCTAAGGCTTTTTCTCTATGTGCAAGATTATGGATAGTTTTCCTAAATACAATAATGTTTTCAAAGGTCCCTAAAGGCTGAAACCTGAATCTTCTTACCTTTCAGTAAAAAGAATTATTTCTTAAAATTTTTGGACATTATTAACACTTTCACACTGTTTTGGAAAGAGATTAGAAAGTTATACCCTACCAGATGACAGCCAACATTTCTGAGAACAAAGACTACCACCAAAGAAAAGTAAGAGATCTTTGCAAATCACCCAAGAATGCCTTTAGGCTGCCAACGTTTTGGCTGGTAATTACAGGTAACCAAAACACTTCCTACAGAAATTTACTTTACATTTACTTTCTTATGAGTCAAACAGTGACAAATCATATGCCCTTGAAAAAGTCCCTCTCCAGCTCTCTTGTAGCCCCCTTCAGGGACTGGAAAGCTACTCAAAGGTCAAGCCTGCTCTTCTCTGATCTGAACAACTCCAACTCCCTAAGCCTGTCTTCATAGGAGAGGTGCTCTAACCCTCTGATCATCTTTGTGGCCCTCCTCCGGACTCACTCAAACCTATTTCTCACTCAAAAATTTCTGCTTAAAATCATGAAGCTATGATTATAACTTTTTAAATGCACTATTTCTTTATTATTATCATTATTATTAGTTTTTATTTTAAGAAGGAAACTAAAGACCTCCTCTTGAATACATTTGATCTAAATTAAAATATTTTGAGCTGCACTAAAACTTTTCCTGTGAATTCAGTTCAATTCTTATGTGTTATGGATGGTTTCATGGATTTGTGCTTTTCCTCACTCCTTGATGATCTCTCCATGATGCATTACGGCATACTGTCATGGCAATAATGCACTGCAGAAAAGGCTGCCTAACGCTTAAGCAGGAGGAAGGGCTCTAGAATGACAGGTCTCACAAGGCACTTCAATCTCACAGGCTGCCACGTCTTCACGTGGTCTTCAATAAACTTTTCTTAGGCTAGTTTTAATGCAAGAAAATGAAATATGCTGATATGAAAATATTGAAATGTTTCTTTTAGTTTCGGGGGGAAAAAACTTTTTTGCTTTTTTCTCAAAACTATTCAAACAATTTCTCAGAATGTTTTGGTTTTCAGTCTGTTCATGGAACAAAAGTAATATCAAAATACTTCAGCTTAGAAAACATTTGAATGAATGTTCATGTGTGTCTCCATTGGTCCCAAAAAGGGAGGAAAGATGCTGTGGAAGACAAATAAAGTGGGGCTCCCAAAAGACAGTAGTGGCACCATGAAATGTTAGGTACATAAAATAGATCAGGCTTTTATGTGAATATCAGGGCACTGCTTGTCATGTATGGTGGAGTTCACAGAATTATAGAATATCCTGAGTTGGAAGGAACTCCCATGGATCATCATAGACCAACTTCTCATCCTGTAAGAATCACGCCATGTGCCTGAGAGCATAGATCAGATGCTTCTTAAACGCTGCCAGGCTTGGTGCCATGACCATTTCCCTGAGGAGCCTGGTCCAATGTCTGAGCACCCTCTGGTGAAGAACCTTTTTCTAATACCCAACCTAAACCTCCCCTGACACAACTTCAGGCCATTACCTGAGTTTCTATTGCTGATCACCGAATAGAAGAGGCCCCTCCACTCCACCTCATGAGAAATTGTAGACCACTGCGTGGTCTCCCCTCAGTCTTCTATTCTCTAAACTGAATAAACCAAGTGACCTCAGCCACTCCTCATACAGCTTCCCCTGTAGTACCTTCCCCTTCTTCATAGCTGTCACTTGCACGCTCTCTAATAGTCCTGTACTGTTCTTAAATTGCGGTGCCCAAAACTGCACACGGGACTAGAGGTGAGGCTTCCTCAGCACAGAGTAGAGCAGGATGAGAGTTGAGGAGGCTCAATGACTCAAATGCTCTTTTCTTAGCCTTTTGTCTAGGATGTGCTACTACTTGTTTGCTTTTCCTCTGTATTGATGTACCTACATAAATCCTCCTTTGATTCCTGTATTATGCTATTATCTTATTTTGTTGAGTTTCTTGAGAAGTTTTTTTGACTATTTTATTTGGTGACAAAAGCAGTCAATTGAAAGTAGCAGGGTAATGTTTTTCACAAATTTTTGACTGTGGGAAACTCCATAGATGGACCAATATCTACAGAGAACTTTGGTGTTTGCCTTATTATGGAAATGAAATCATACTGCCTTTGTGCATGCATATACAGATGTGAGTACCCTTCTTAATCACTTTTGAGCTCATTGTCCTTGTAGAAATGAGCCCTCAGAGATAACTGCACTCTGTGAAAATAGGTGATTGGTTAGAGGAAGGAAATACCATACATGCCCTCAGGAAAAGATGTCAGGTAAGCTCATTGTCTTTTAGGCACTAGGTAATCAACTGGAGGAGGATGATACACAAATGAGCTGGCCTTAGAAGTTTCAGGCAAGCTTGCACCTTTCTAGACAAGTAAAACTGAAGTGATTTACAAGTTGTAGAAACCAGGCATCATTCATTTTAATTATTGTAATGATTGAAGAGAAGGTTTCTCTTCCTCTCTGCCTGATGTTCCCACGGTAATCATTCAAAGTGGAAGGTTTCTGAACCTGAATTAAGCAGCTGACAGCAAAAAGTCTTTCAGTGAGATGTTTGTGTTCTTGCAGTTTTACAAAGTGAGTACTGGCTGGGAATTGTCAAGGGAAGAAAAGCAACTAAAAATATATGCTAAGTATAGCTAGGCTATTTCTCTCAACTCTGTCATGTAGCTATCTCAATACATGATCAAGGGATGCTCTGGTCTCTGTTTATGCCACAGCGCTATGCATTGCACAGGGGTGCTACAGAAAGAAGAGTTGATGTTGGATAGGATGAGGCTTATCAGCTATACTTTGTTTCCTTTTTGTTCTGACATCCTGCTATCAAGAAGGTCTTCTGAGAGAAAAGAAATGAGATTGTTAGATAAGATTTCTAGGTCAGACTGATATTAAAAAGAAACAAGCAAAATACTTGCACTTCATGAAGTATGGCGTTAATATTCTATGACATTTTGATTTAAAACCTTGCTTTGTTTCAGAACTGGAAGTCATTTTAGTGTATTTCTAATACAAAGACCAGAGAGGGGAAGTTCCAGAAGGACCAAAATCCCTTCTTTAGGAACAATGCTATGCTATAAAAACTGTGCTAATTAAATTTGCATATTCTGCAAAGAGAGCTGAAATAAATTACCAAGTGATGGATGTTGCTTAGTCAAATGTCACTTTAACTTTAGTGTAAATGTTCAGCAGAAAGCTTTTGCTTGAGATTTAGATCTCTTTCTAAAAGTCATGCTTCATGTAGCTTCTGTGGAGGGAGGGGAATTCAGCCTAAATTTGTGAGATTGGTACAGATGATTTGTACTTATCTCAGTCTGAAAGCCACTAACATTGGAAGTTGGTCCCCATCTATACTGTGAACTGACCCTAAAATGCAGCCAAAGTAAACATTAAATCGTTGAGGAGGTCCCAGTCAAAATTTGGATGTTGTGGCTTATGAGTAATGTCTAAACTTTTCCTTCTATAGTTGACAGTGTTTTAGATTTATCTCTATTATACTGCTGTCAGTGCTCATCGATTTTGCACACTCCAGCTTGATGGACCATTTAATTAACATTAATCTGTTTTGAATATACAGCCTGCATAGGTAAGATGTGTACCCTGTTTCTTCTTAAGTACTATCTTTATATAATTAACTGTTGATAGCCTATGCCTCATTTGCAGATAAGCTCCTTATAAATTTCCTGTACTGTGACAATTCTTATTTTAACTTTTTTTTTTTTTTTTTTTTTAATGCAAGGTCACTGGCAAAGTTGTAGGTGTAATTTCTTACTGTAAAGGCTGACTTCTAGCACTATTCTGGTAACTGGACTATACAGCTGGTTCTTGAAGATAGGCCTTTGAATCATTTGCCATCTGGTTACTTCGAGGTTTATGGAAAATGAATTTGGTGTCATTACCCAGATGTCCAGGCTCTTTTGCCATTTATGTTAATTGACCCAGTTTGCTGGCCAAGTCCAAAGAAGGAACAAAAAGTTAAAAAAATGTAGAGATCAAATTTCTCTGTCTCTCACAGAAATGACTGAAAGGTTGGCAGGATGGAGCAGGACACCTGGCACACCTAATTTGTTTTCCAAGAGGAAAGGACTTCTTACAGAAATCACGGAATTTGTAGAAAATCTGAATGAGACTTCTTTGTCTTATTTGAAGAAGAGCTTTCATTCCCAGTGGATATGGTGTCTATTAGAACTGAAAATATACACTCAAGGTGACCAACCAACATTAGCCAAGCTGAAAATTATTATAATGGTTCACTGAGAACTAGCTTGTTATAATTTTTTTTGGTCCTGTAATCAAGGTCAGAAGACAAGAACTAAAGATTTATTCCAAGTATTTCATGTACATCTGGAATAAAATACTGTTATAAAGAACAGGAGTTGTCTACCTTCTCACTATAAGTATCAAACTACAGAACCATACTATCTAATTTCAATAATTCTTTAGGAAGAGGCAAATATAATGACTAAGAATTGTGAAAGGTGAGCTTACTGGCTGTAAAGAACACATATTAGAAATATTAAAAGATTTGTGGCATGCATTCCTCTTATGAACGATAATTTCTCAAGTCATGGAAGCAAAAAAAATGATTCTAAGCTTGTGATATTTTGATTCTAATATTAACTAGGACCGAGAAATTTTCTAAGAGCACTTCAGTCATGGGATCTTCAGTGTTTCTGGGATTCTGCTTACACCGCAGACCTATGCAGACCATAGCTTTACAGAGACAATCATGGGAGGCATCTGCATTGCCAGGAGTCAATACACTGAAAAACCACATCAAAGCTGGCACTTCAGTTAAGCAGGTACCAGAGGCAAATCATTAGCTTTGCCTCAGGAGCTGATTTGTGTGTTTTGAAAGGATTTCCTAGGCGGAACAGGGATCCACATCTTAATCACCTCTTTTTGAAAGACTGATTATTACATGAAGACCTGTGATCCATATGGTAATCATTTTCAAAACTTTGGCTGCTGTTCAAGGGTAAAGGTCTAATGTCAGGTCTAGATCTAAAATCTCTTGGTATTTCGCTGTCATTTTTTGGTTTATACAGGCAAAAACCCCATTGAGAGCTGAAGTTAAAACAGGGAAAAAAGAAAGCAGATGAGCAAGTGCTACACTCCACTCCTTATTTCTCTCCTGGGAACTGGTAGCAGCCATATCAGCAAAAGTACTGGTGGTGTAAGCGAGGTTGTGGACATCCATCCTTGTCCAAGCTGGCTGTACTGACTGGAGACATTACTGTACCCAAGCTGCTCATTATTTGCCTGTCCCCACCCACAGCTTCTCAAATGAAAATAATTGTGCCACTACTTCTGTGCCATCCCAGTGAACCAAAGCCAGAGCCCTGAGTGGACTGAATCCACTGGCTATCCTGACAGCAAGTGCAGAAGGGAAGTGCCCCCCTGATTTTCCTACCTGCAAAATGGGGATGGCAACAGCTCACTGCAAAGAGTAGGAACAAAGAGCTGTAAATGCAATAGCACGCTCAGTCTCTGGGGCTGATGTGCAAAAATATCAAAGCTTATTTTAGGATGGTGTGCTGCTATGGTTCCTATAGAACAGGAAGGTTTTTCCAGTGAAAACAAGTTTAAAGTATTCCATAGACAGTTCTGTGAAAGGATATGTTCAAAAAGCCTGCATGTAATGAATATGCAAGAGGTTGTGCAGACGCATTAACTTTGGCTGGTTTTGCAGTCTCTATGTATCCTGAAGATAGCTTTTATATGGTATATATATATATATATGTAGTATTTAACATAATCGAGTGCTTTTTCTATATGAAAGAGCATAAAAAATCTTGACTTCTTGTGATGACAAATTGCAAAATTACCCTCAGAACTAATGTATTTAAACTGACTGATATAAAATGGAGGCTTCTTTTTTTTTTTTTT
>VWZG01000813.1:925795-952287 GCA_013396735.1 Grallaria varia
TGCTTAACTAATGGCAGCTGTATTCTCCAAAATTGTACATTTGGTCCTGTCCTCCCACATGCTTTAACTGCTAACCAACAAAAGCTTTTGGGAGTTTAAAAAAATCGTTTCTGAGCAAAGGACAAAGGAGGTTTTTAGATTGATACTATGCTACAGACCTTTTATAAATCAATTTATCAAAGCAAAGATAAAGATGCCAATCTAAATTTTTAACTCTAACTACATATGTAGTAATTATTAATAAACTGAGGGACAGCAGTTGAGTGTTCATTACATACTGAGTATTAGTTCTGCAAAGGTCTCATTTACATTGCTTTTAACATTCAGATATCAAAATAAATCATTAAAACAACCATTGGCATTTTTAATTAGTGACAGATGATTTTTAATGGAGCCTTAATTTTCTAGAGAACTGATACTTAATATTACTGTTGCTAACTGATAGACGAGGGAGAAGTTTCACTGACCCCAGTTTTATTTATACAATTAAGTTTAAATAGCCAGGTCTGAAAATAGTGTGACTAATTTAAGCACTTTTTTTTTTGGCAGTATCATGTCTAGGGCAACATATTGCTCAATAGACAGATGTTTTAAAAAAACATTAACAATTGGCACAAATGACCGTAACAAAGGGAGAGGGAAAAAATCACCCCTTTTTCCAGAGGAAGAATTTATGTAGAAATTATATTTATCAGCAGTACTTATTGTGTAAGGACATGTATTGACACATCTTGCCTTACAGTCATGGTACTAAAAATTTCCAAGAAACTAGTTTGCAATGCACACAGAAAAAAAAATATGTTGATACTTAAAAAGGACCAAACAAAACCCTCCAATCCAAACCAAATAAACCAACGTATTTTGTTGTCTGTATTTTAGGTTTACAAGGGTTTCCCCTCCACATTAATGCATGGCCTCGTCTCCAGCTATGTAGCAGCCCCTTGTCACTGCGTGACCCTTTGTGCTAGAAACAGATAGTCACTGTATTATAGGCAGACTGTGTTCAGGGTGGCTTCCTCATCCTTCCTTGATGTTCATAGGAGTTCTGTGACTGCACAGAGCATGCACAGTGGTTTTAATGCTTTTATCACTTGGACCATCCATGAAAGTGGTAGATCAGACTGACTATTTCTTGACTACTAATCTGCATTTAGTTTAACAGGAGTTTGACTCTTGTCCCTGCGCCAGGGTCATCAGTTGTGGCACTGCCTAATGCCGTTGGGTAATCCAAATAGTAGACTGTGCTCATCCTTGAGCCATTGGAACAGCCATTCACTGTTATTGTTTTCTTCTTTGTTAACCACTGCATTCAACTTTTGGTCTTTTGACCAAGGGAAAATTTTCATAGTCTTTAGGATCAGGGTTGGGATCTGTGCTGTGAAACGCAGAGGATATGATCTTTTTGCTGTGTAGCACTAAGAGAGCCATCAGCCCAATGTCAGAAAAGTATAGTAGGAACAATGATTTCATCATCAAAGGGCTTTCATGTCAAATGTTCACTTGGAAAGATTTTGGAGGCTGGAAAAGAAGTAAAGTCTATGCAAACCCCAGACATTTGGTAGCCTTGCTCACAGTCAAGGTTGTCCTCATTTACGCCCCAGATTCTACTGCTTGCCATGTATTGTAGGAAGCAAAGCCAGTCACTCTAAAACAGATATCTCTTAGTCTCATAAATGTCCTCCCCACTTCAAGCTGCAGTGTCCTCCAGCACCTTGACCCCATATGCTGGAGGTGTAGCTGAGAGGGGAAACAACTCTGCACATGTAAGGCCACGATGCAGAACTACAAAGTTTCAACTCCTTTTGAAGCTCAGTCAGTATGAGACTGAAGTGTTACTGGCTAATGACTCAAAGAATCAGCCATTTGCAAACCAAGAGGGTGCTTTGCTGGGGCCAGGTTTGCATCCCCCAACCTAACGGGAGGAGAGCTTTTTGTGTGTGGTGGTGAAACTGCTGGTCCACAGAAGACAGAGGGGATGAGCACTCATCACCAGAGGATGACCATGATACACCAACATTTGTTTAGCAACAAGCTGGGTTTTGAACCAGCTAATGGAGGACAATAAGAAGCAGATCCTGCTACATGGGATAATGCTTTTTATCATGCCTCTTTCTTGCCTCACATAACTGGCTCAGTTGTAAAACTCCCCACCCTCTGGGGAAGTACAGGAACATTCACATGTAGGCCTGAAGGTATTCATCCCTTCTGATGGGGGATAACTGGCTCAACTATGTTGAGGTAAGAGGCAGCTGTCATGTCTTAGAAGATGTCATACACCATCAAAGATCCTCAGAGTGCCGCCAGATTCATTTCTAGGGCCTTTCACCAGGGGACTGTGTATGATCCACAGCTTTGCAACAGACAGTGTGTTGCAGGGAAGGTTCGAGGGGACTCTGAAAATTGAAACTAAGACACCATAGTAAGCTTAAAGCAACAGTATTTTATTACAAGAGATGGCCAAGTAAACGGGAACCCAAGGGAGAGAGAGAGGGGGAAAAGGAGGGAAATAAGCCCTACATATAAATACCCAACTTACCCAGGTGTTACGATATTGTCTCCTTGACCCCAATGCCCAGACTCCCCCATATACTTATATACCCCACAGTTACTATGCATACCGACCCTAATGTGGTCAAGATCCCCAGTATGACCAGCTGCTGCATCCTCGGGCTTCAGTAGGCTCAACACACTTAGCGGGAGTCCCCATGGGAGGCAACATTGTCCTCTGTGCCAGCACATACCTCCACACCAAGCAGGACCTACCTGTCTGCTTTTTTACCCACTTTGCCGATGATGTCTTCCCTGGGCTGGTGTGGCCAGCACTGCCCAGTAAGAGGCCTTCGGTCCCTCCCCCTGTTATGTAATGGGGCTCTCATTCCGTGCATGTGTGTGAGCATTGGAATTTCCTTGCATCTGCGTGGTATATTTCAGGGGGTCTTTATTAAATGGGTCTGGGGGCTTACTTCATCACCCTCCTCTTCACTTTCTCCTTCAAATGCCCTTGAAGGGCCATCAGCCAATAGTGAGGGCCCAATTAATTTTAGTTTATACACAAATGTTCCCTCCAAGGACGAAGTTCTCCCTTATCAGCACTTGTTTTCTCCTGCTTGGCAGGAAGAGAATAAATTTCTCACAGGTGGCTGGGCCAAACACAGACCAAAAGTAACAACATCTAGTCCACCCCGAATACACAGTGTAATACTCTCCCCACACCAGGGGAGATACCTGGGCATTCCCACGTAAACCTGAATGTATACTAACCCACTGAACTCTGTGTTTCATGGGCTTCCCCCACCCCTGACGGATCAAGACTGTGACCATCACTTTGACCAGTGGACAGTGAAATTGCAGAAATCAAGTCTCATTACTGGATCCATGGGCGGTGGTATCTTTGCATTATCTACTCTTACCCTTTCTTTTTCCTTTCCTTATGTATTTTCTTAAGTGATATCTTTATACTTCTTTTATAGTTATATTACTATAGGTAATAATAACCAAAATCACTACATACCTCTTTTCCATTTCAACCAAATTGTTCTAAAATAAACCCTGCACACACACACGTACACACACATTTATATAAAAACACCAGTCATTTGGTGTTGTTTCATTCTAATCCACCCCAAGGGATCTATTAACAAGAGCCTCAGTTACCCTCGCCTTCTGGGGTGGGTCATAACACTGAATCTGTCATTTTAACTGTAAAGATGGAAGTCCAATTCCCTGCCCCACATGTGTCATTATTCTAGGATCATGCCAATACAAGGCTGCCGGCTGCCGAAATCAGGAGTTGCATTTAAAAACAAGAGTAGTCCATGATGGATGTACATATCGTTTTTAACTGCAAGCAATGACTAGGACTGAGCTGGTAAAGAGGGACATGGGACTAAGCAAGGGAAGAGCACAAAGGAGACAGAAATTGTTTGCAGGGAGCTAGGAAAAAGCAGAAGAAAAGAAAGAGTCTGGGATGGGGAAAGATGACGGAAATGGAAGAATCATTTCTAGAAGAGAAAAGTGCATTGAAAGTGAACTCACAGACAGTGGCAACATAGTGGGGAAAGAAGATATACAGAAAAAGAGGGAAATTAATAATGTATTGCTCCACTGCACTTCCGTTCTGAAGTGGATTTTGGAATTATTACTTCAATCTTAAAGTTCTCCAACTGAATTGGAATCAAGCTCCCCCTTCACCCTTCACATCCTATTAGGCAGTTCTTAGATCATAGCTTATTTATAGGTGCTTATAATCTCCCATCCTATGGTGGCTTTGCTACAGCTTGGCCTCCTTGAGCCTTAAATATCTTCCCTCCAGCACGGACTAAATGCAGCCACTACTGTATCCATCTGCAGCTGGCCTCCCTTTTCATCCTATCACTCTGAGTTTTCCCTTCTAGAACCTTTCAAACAATTTCTCTGTTTACCTGACATTTGTTTGCATCATCCCATTGACATTGTTTATGAGGAAGGCTTCCATGTAAAATGCCTATCCTATTTTATATCATGTTGCCCTCTACACCCTGACTTTCTTCTGAATACTCTCTTCAGTAAAGTCCAGAAAATTATATAATTGAAAAGCATTTAGTGGAGTAGAAGCTCCATTTTAAAAGAAGTAAATTATTCTGCCAATCTCAGGCACCGAGATGCAGCCTATTGTAAATTTACTTTCAATTACTGTTTGTGAATTTTATGATTTTGGGACAAGTTTTGCAGTTTTTCTACTGGGTGGAAAATGCCTACTACATGGGTACAAGAAAACCATTTCAGAAAGTGCTGAAAGTCTTCATGAGTAATGGTCATGATAAGCAAGCATTGACATGCAGCCTGGCTTGCTAAGCTTTTGCTTTAGGCTACTGGGTTTTCTGAATCTGTCCATGAAAAGTAAATGAAAAAGTAGCACAAAGGTCATCTGATTGACAACGGAATGAGTTTTGAGACTGAGAAAGACAGCTTGACTGCCCATCTCTTATCCACCTCTTACCCACCTTTGGCCCTTCCACTGCCTTTACCTTTCCCTCCAGCATCAAGGGATTTAAATTGTTGCACATTTAATTATTTCATAGCTTGAGGTAAAGGAAATACTTTGCTGCCTTCATCTACATGTACTGTAGAATGCAGGGAATTAGCAAAAGATAGTGACACTAATACACCCCCTCTAATATTGGAAGCAGTATTGCCTGTGCAATGGTTCACCATTTCTGTAATTAGCAGATTTCTGTGTTCTAATACCTTTGGTGAGCCAAAGCAGTCGTCACCAGACAGAGTTTGCCCCACCAGCCCTTCTTCTGTTCACAGAGCAAAGGGCAGGTCCTGTCTGTCACGCTCCTCACCAAGAAAGGAAGAGCAACTCAGTGAGAAATTGAATTAGTCAAAGCAGAAGCTCTGCTATAATTTCATTTATCATTGCTTTCTTAAAATTATTCCATTGTTTGTTTGAAAGTTATTGTTTGGCTTCAGTGATCCAGTAGTCCAAGATATTTAAAATAGACATTTTAAATATAATAAGAAGATGAAAATGATAAAATGGGAAATATGATTAATGTATTATTTCAGCCTTCATCAGACTGTTAAGCAACTGTATGACCATGCTGCCTAGTGGTCCCATGGCTGACTGCAAGTCACGTGAGACCTGGGACTGGAAGGCCATATGATTCCTACTCCAAATCACCAATACTTACCTTTTCCTCAATATCAGAGGAAATTAACTCAGGTTATGCCACCTGATAACCTGCTTCTGCCTACTCTACATAGTCAGCAGCTCTGGAGAGCCATCCCTGGGTGGAACTGCAACTGGGTAATGAGACATTGCCAGCTGCTGATAGGACCATATACTCGACCTCTGCATCAGGAACAACTGTCATTATGTATTAGCGTTTTTGTTTTTTTTGTTTCTGAGTGCACAGTCAGCAGAACCAAATGCATATCATTAGACTCATAAAGAATGTTTTGCCCTCTGCGTATAAATGTCAGCATTTCTTTAGCTGTTACCACAACTTTATTGGCCACTTAACTCAGGCACTGAAGTTATTTGATTTTGGAACAGTCCTAAGGTATTCTACAGTTCTGCAAGCACTTACAGTTTAGGAAATATTTGGCCAAAACCTCCAGTCAAGGATGAACCCGTCCGCACTTTGCAGTTTTAAAATGGGGAAACCAAAATGCACTAGTGAGGCCACTTGCCCTGCCACATCTAACATGGTCCACAGTGTGCACAAAACCTCAAGAGGAGGAAAGCATCTTCTCCTTCTGCCAGGAGCCAACTCCCATACAAAACCAAAGTCAGCAAAACAGGACAACTCTGCCATAGGGCAGCAAAAGAAAAACCTCTGTATTTTACATCACAGAGAAGATGTGTCTGTCCCTCATAGGAAAACAGTCCATCCACAGGGACGTGTGCTTTTTACTGTCCTTTTTGAGGTAACTGTACCCAAAAGGAAAAAAATCTCATTATCCTTCTCCCTCCATCTTGGCCTGGAAATATTTTAAAATATTCCCTCTGGAAATCAGGTCTGTGATTTCCCGAACATATGCTTAATGTGTTGTGTTACTCCTTCAGATCTTAAATGGTCCAGATGCTCTGTCCTCCCCATCCTCTGGGGCTGCATTCTCTCCTTAACAGAGGCTGCTGTATGGCCATGGCAGCTGTAACACATCTTCTCTGATTATGGGCAGTTTAACAGGAATGGGAAAAATCAGATGCAGAAATTTGGTGCTGATGCTCATGTTTTTCATTTCCCATTTTTCATTGCCTTATCCTGCCAGTTTGAGCCTGTACTTTGAGCAACAAAAAAAGTCTCCCAGGAGCAAATCTTCACTCTCCTCTTCCTCCCAATCTGCTGGAAAGAAGAGGGCAGACTCTACAGTGGAAGTCAGGTTCCTGCCCGATCACTACTCACATTCCTTTGTCAAATCTGGGCTCATTTTTTGCAGGCCTTGTCCCAGGAGAATTGCCTGGAGAAGATCTCTAGCCCCAGGCCATAACACCTGGGTGCCTGGCAGATATAGCTGCGTCACTGAAGGTACTATGCTGATGGTACTGCCCTGCTGTCGACCTGTATGTCTGTCTTGGGTGTTTGACCTACACCTGTGTGGCTAGAGAACCCATGGCTCCTTCACAGGTCCTTACAAAGCAAAATGGGCATATAAGGTTAGTGAAGTGGTGGTATGTTCTTGTTACAGTACCTCTGCTTAATGCCGCTTTAACCCACACTGGACAAATATGTTGTCTAGCCTGGAGTGCTTTAACTACTACAGGCTGTTGACCACAGCCTGCAACTACCAGGGCTTGAAATCTGCCTGTTGACGCAGCTGATTGATGAGGACTAGATTTGCAGTATAGGTCTGAGTAGCTGCAAATGCAACTGGTAGAGTGCATAACCCCTTCACTGTGCCTGCTTTACAGCTGGTTGGATGAGGGGACAACAGCAAAAATGTGGAAAAGACTGGGAGAGGGGGTAGTCCTTTGGAGAGTCTTCCTAGCCCCAGGCACTCAGGTCTGGCCTTTGGCTGTCGCTATGCCCTCCATAAGCAAGAGTTTGCAGAGCATGTCCCCTCTCTAGACACAACATTGTCTGCCCTTCAGCCCTGCTCCCCTCACCAACAGCATGCGTACCAGCACCAGCATGCTTGCAGAACAATGCCATGATGCTGCCTGGGTTGGCCAGCTTAGGTTTAATTTACCCTGGAGGAGAGGAAAAGCATCACTGCCACATCCACAGACTGGGCTTAGGAAGAAGCAGTCTGTCTTCTATGTCTTGGAAACTATTATAGACAGGATGGGTGATCTAATTTGGTCAGAGCTTCTTTGTAAAGGATCATGACCGGGTTGTGGTAGCAAGGTGTGGAAAGATGGCTGGGGGTAAAGTTAAAGGAAACTGAGAAGTTATATTCACAACATAACAGAAGATATAACGGTATGGAAATTATAGGGTAAAATGCAACTGCTGCTCCATGGATGGAACGCGGTTGGCAGCTCCACGGTGATTCCCATAAAACAGTAAGCTCCTGTTAAGAGAGACAGAACAGAGGGTGGATCAGGATGGAGACATTGCGGCTGGGCTCTGTAGAAATCCTTGCAGGGAGGGGAACTCTATGGTACTTTGCAGCTGATAAAACCACATAACACCTGTCAACCAAGGAGACAGAAGAAGATGTCCTGCTGCTGAGCCAACAACTGTGGCAAAATCTCTCTCCTTGCATGAACTGGTTCATTAAAGCCTAATTGTAATATTAATGCACACCTCCATACCAAAGTTACCCACCTCTAAGGTACAACCACCCCACACTGGGCATGCACTCCAAAATTTTTTTACTGTATCTTTAAAAGAGAAGGGAATTTTACACTAATCAGTAGCAAAGGTATTTATGATGGAAGTCACTCAAGCTCCACCTAAACACAAATAAATAGTACAAAAGTAAGTTGAGAATGGGGGATAAGTTAGGGAAGACTCCATAACTACTGAGGTCAGTCAATGGGCTGAATCTATCTTCTCCCCAACAGGGATGCTTGTTGGGTAAGAACTAGACTCTGTGCACACTGGATACTTTTATTGGGGATTAGAGCTAGTCTGTATATTGTTCTGAATATGTTTTTGCAGTCAGGTACTATTATCTGCAACCCTTGAACCTTAATTTGTCACAATTTTATATTAATAAAGAGTGTTAGTCCATAAACTGTTAGTGTGAGTTCTTCATGGGTGCTGGCAGCTGCCAGCAGTGGGTAATACACTTGAACAAAGTGGGTAAATGCCCTGAGGGGTCTCCCTTATGCTGTTGGCCTATTTCTCTAAATTAGTCAGTCAAACTTTCCCCTGATCCAGCGGAACTGTTGAGTGAAGGGGTCCCCGTAAGGGGTCAGGCACAAGGGTCTTGGCTTTCCTGGGGTGCTGACAGACAAAACATCGAGGGTTCAGGAAAACTCCCCACACTAAGGGTTGAGGAAAACTCTCCACACTAAGTCTCGAGGAAATCTGTCCTTTTCATGTGACACAAGGGTAAAGCTGGTGAACTGCTCCAGACTGAAGATTTTTTTTTTAGGGAATAAGGATGTTCCAGCCTGGAGTTTTATTTCCAAGTGAAATGGTTTCCTGGTCCATGTGGCCAGGCCTGGGACAGATTCCCTGTAATAGAACCATTGCTTGTGGGAAAACAGCGCTCATCCTCACCACCTTTGCTGCTGTTACAGCAGAAGTGAGAAGGTGAGAGCACTACATGGCACAGTCTAGTGCCTTGTGCCTGGTGGCACAGAGCAAGGAGGGGGCAGGGTACATTGGAGGGGGGAACCGGCAGATAAGCTGGAACCCAAGCTGGGTTCCTATCAGCTGTGGCCACCTGCGGTGCTGTGAAACTATCTGCCTGCCTCCAGACTTTTCCTCGCAGACAGATCAACATGTAGGCAGCATGGATGATTGTGGACTAGAACTCCTGTGAGAAATTCAGTCCAGCAGTTGAAACACATCCTCTCAGTACGTATTGCCACTAACAGTGTTAAGAGAACTAAGGTAATACTTTGTTTTCCAGGAGTCAGGATACAGATATCTGTAGTTAGGAACTTAGCCACAAAGCATCCAAACATTATCAACAAGATCATATGAGAAAGCATTGCAATTCTGATATATAAGTTTCATGCCTCAAACACTGCAAGTTTTCTCCCTCTCTCGGATGAAGTTTTGTGAGCAGAATCTGTGCTGAAAGGAATCCCAAGTACTTTTCCATCAACAACGCATGGTGCCAGTGCATATGTTCCTGTTTGAATTGTGAAACAGAGAAAATGGAACGCAATATGGTTGTGATGAAGTTTTTAGTAAATTAGTATTTTTCTACTGGAGTGAGAAGAGGGAGGTGAGAAGCACTGTCAATTCTCAATCTCCCACAGGGAATGGGAGCTATAGTCAGGTCACCACACATTGTCTCTGCTGCTGTTTCCTCCTCAGGGGGAAGACTTCTCACACCCTTTCCCTACACTAGTGTGGGGTCTTTCCCATGGGAGACAGTCCTCCATGAACTTCTTCAAAGTGGATCTGTCCCACAGGCCACAGTTCTTCACAAACTGTTCTAGTGTGGGTCCCTTTCCACTGGGTGCTGTCCTTCAGTACCAGGCTGCTGCAGTGTGGATCCCCCACAGGGCCACAAGTCCTGCCAGAAGACCCTTCCCTGTGGGGACTCCTCTCTCCACAAGGCCATAGGTCCTGTCAGAAACCTGCTCCACCATGAGTGTCTCACAGGGTCACAGCCTCCTCCTGGCTCCATCTGTAGTTCCACAGGTTTTTTCTTCTCCTAAAATAGTTATCCCAGAGGCACTGCCACTGTCATGGGTAGGCTTGGCCTTGGCCAAGGCAGGTCCATCTTGAAGCTGCTTGGCATTGTCTTCATTGGACATGGAGGAAGCTTCTGGCAACACCTCACAGAAACCTACCCTGAAGCTCTTCCAGTTCCAAAACCTTGCCATGGAAACCCTATACAAAGTCTTAAAAAATAAAGATATTCAATTATCTTGGAATTTAACATTTTGCAATGCTGCTTAACATTCAGCTACAGTAAGTGAAAGCTAGTGCTGGCTACTACGCTGTACTTCTTATTAAAGCTAACAGAGCATTACAGGAAAGGACTTATGGTTGCTAGCAAGGAGGGAGGGAATGTTTCTAACGGGAGGGAAAAGAAAAGAATTCACAGTGTAAATGTTACTTTTATTTAGTTTGCACACAGTTATTTACCTATGGCCCAAAACAGGAAAAGAACGTGACTCTAAAGAAAAGGAAGTTTTTCATTAATGAAATACACTTTCATGTAATCAAATGAAAAACACACATCACAAATGAAGTGTTTTATATTACTGAACACTTGTCTCAAGACTGAAGGCACATCCATGGATTTAAACACCAGAAGTATAAACTGCCTAAGTTACAGGGAGTAATTTCACTGCAGTTGGTGAAGTTGTTCAGTGTTCGCATCTGTGTGAGGGAGATCTCGTGATCCTATTGAATCCCCATGCATTCAGGTGATAGTCTACTCCTTTGACTGTTGTATGATAATCTGCTTAATCTTGGCACAAAGCACAAGGACATATGAGCTTATTAAATAATAATCTTTCTTCAGTGATGTATTCAAAGTATAGGACTTTATCAAAAAAGCTTATACTCATATATGTACATGGCATCCTCTAAGTTCCCCAGGCTAATTGTGTATTGGGGCGTTACAGAAGACTAGTCTTATGCTTTTGAATGATGACATCAGGTATGGAGGGATAATTTGTAGTTTGTGTACTGGAGGAAGCAAGTTGATAAGGAGTCCAGTGACTGCTTACCTGGAATCATTCCTGGTTCTTCACCCTTCTGTGCCAACATAGGCTTTTCAATACCTCCCCTTTAAAAACAGTCAGGACCTATATGTGCCTTCCACATTGATGCAAACATAAATAAAGTTTAGTAAGAGATTCCTTTTATGTCCTCACCTATTTATTTGCCATCAATTTCTACTTTCTTAGGGGTGATTTTCCCACATCACCTGTATTTGGACTTTGCTTTGAAACCTGAAGGGTCATGAAAGAAATCTTCTGTAGAAAGGCAGACTATCTCTAGCGCTTATGTTTTTCATTCTGGCAGTAAGAAAGGAACCTCTGAGAATGGTGGCAGTGAGCACTGGGGATAAGGCTGACGAAGAAATAAGTTGCATAATATCCCAGAATAGGCTTGAAAAGATTCTTTTAGTAACTTTTCTACAATTCTCAAAGCTTTATCCTGTTGGGTTTTGACTCAATTGTTTAGCCAGTATTGAGAGCTGCACTCAATTAGTCTCCTGGTAAAGGAAATTGAATTTTACAATAAGGTTTTTCTTTAGAGAAATTCGGTTTATTTACAAAGAAATCTACACAGTGTTCTGTTTCTGTGGACATATAAGACCAAATTGCGGCATCCAGTTGACTTCCTCACATTTTTCAAGCTGTCCTTTCCAGGGAGTTTCACTTTAGGAGCTCAGCATGCTCCTTCCTTGCACAAATGCCAACACAGGTCTATGGGGTGACAGCTCTGCCCTCCTGTCCTTCTTCCCTTTGGCCTTGGATCAAAGACCCATGTATCTGCTGTCAGCTTGTCTGCTAGTCCGTGCAGGTTAGCCATGCTCTGGCCCTGCTATACTGCCATCTGGTCTTGGGAATATTTGTTTCTTTTCATGCGTATTATGGCTAAAACCTGCAGAAAGTAGAAGAAAAGTATGTTACTGTATGTTCCAGTTGATGTGTTTATTGAATTTCTTCATATTATGTTTATGCTCACATTACACAAGGTATCCCCTCAAAATGAAAAGGGAGACTCGGCACATGTGGATTTAGAAAGGAATATGAATACCAAGTTTGGGAAGCAATGCGCATGTTCCAGTGTCAGCTGAAGTTTTGTTATGGACCATCACTGCTAACAGCCCTGAAATCCCCAGATACAAAATACACAAAATGAAAGTGGAGGCTATTTAATTTTATGTAAAAGACTTATAGATGCAGATTAACAAAAAACACAATGGGATCATATAAGCGAAAATACTGCAAAATTTAAAGTAAATGGGAAGGTGAAATTTCTTTAGGGAAGTAAAGAGACTTCTGCTGGCCAATATACAGGAAAACTTAACAGGAGAACTGAATAAAAAAGTCTTGCTTGGTAAAAGTATTGATGACCTATACTTACAAACATTTGCTTTTACTATTTTTAATGTGGTACCATTTGACATATTACTGTTTATAGAAGGAAGCTAAGGAATTTAAGTTAAAATCCTAACTCTGATACGGTTTTACTTCCAAGACTGTTGCCATCATATGTATTTATAATGAATAGAAATTTTTGTAATTTGAAGAGCTATCCAAAGAAAATCAGACCTTTTATTTCACAGCTAAAATATCAATATTTAGTAGTAGTCAACAGAGTGAGTTGTAGTTCTGATAGTGAAGTTATTTATTTTTTTAATATAACTAAGATGTCACTGCAGGTACCAGTTTGAAAAATGTTGACTTTTAAAATACAGCGCATGACTAGGCTGGAGGAGACAACCTCGCTAGCTCCTTTACACTGAAAATTTTCATGGTGTGAATTTCCCTAGCTTTCCCACAGATAAAGACACTCTTGTTGTTTACATAATGTTGAACTTGTTTTTCCTGCAGGGAGTGCATGACACACAAACTAAATGTTTCCACAATTGTAACAACAAAATATGATGTTTAATTTTCTTGCATTTTTAATGAGACTTTGTTGATTGTTTGGCCTTGAATTGTTTTATAAAATGTTGTCTGTTACACAGGGAAAAAATTACACCTGCTTTCTTTGTATTCAGGTCAAGAAAGTACAGCATCTGAGAAATCAGCACTCTTCAAATGAATAAAATAGAGGATGACTGATTCGTTATTTAGGTGCTCTGTAGAGCTAGCAATATAATCTCTAAGTAAACTATTTAAACTGAGTATTTACTAGAAAGACAGTTTCAGAGGTTTTGATTTGGATACCATTACAGTCTATTGAAATTAAGAAATGGGCGTTTTTATTTCTTTATTTCCATAATTTTGTATCAGCTGATTACTGAAAGTCTATCTTCTGTATTCCACCACTGAGCAGCTACAGCAGCATTTGGGGTTTGTTGTTTTGGTTTGTTTTTTTTTTTTTAAACAACTATGACAGTAGATCAAAAGGTAAATGGGTTATCTAACAGATGTTTTAGGTTTTTCAATTTACCAGTCTTTGATGACGTCTTGTTTCAAGCAGTATATTTCTGATTAAGACACTGTGAGATCACTTTGTATTTCTGCAACAGTTAACTTGACTTTTTTTGATTTGTCAATAATTAGTCTTTAGAGGACTGTATGCTGAGCAAGCTAAATAAACATAGATAGTCATTCCACCTGTGATAAAACTCAGAGGTCCTGTAGGATAATCAGTACAAGCTACTCTTCTGAATTCAAAGTGGACAAAGAGGAAGATTCTTAGAAGTTAAGCTGCTTTGAGGAGAATGAAATATAGGTCAGATAAGCCAGCAGATGAAAGACTGGGAGTGTAATGCTGTGAAAGTGAAATGTGATTGCAAATTCCTTTACCCCTGCAGCTGCTCATTGCTAGCACTGCTCAGACCTTGGTATAAGAGCCTGTACAGTCAAGCTGGAGATATACAGGTATAGGCTTATTAGACCTTTGTCCTGGCAGCCTCTGTACATTGGCACCATTACAGAGCTCCTTTCAGTGGCCAAATCTGTGATTCCAGATATACTTCAACTCCTGCATCCACACCCACTGCAGTTGTTTGGGGTTTTTCATAAAGAAGCACTGGAGTTACGTAGCAGGATCTTTCCATTTCACCTCTGGAGCAAAGTGCGCCACCCAGCACACACTCACTTCTGCTCCAAGGGGGCAGCTGAGTGACCACGGGTGACAGGTGGTAGTCGTTGCCCTAATCCCCTGCAAGATACTCAGAGACCACTGCAATAAATGCAGTGTAAAAATGTTATGTTGAATAAAATAGTACAAAATAGTCTCCTCCCACAGGAATTCATGGGTCTTTTGCTGATGACTTCAAATTCATGTAGAATTCCACTCATGCTGTTTCAAGCTAATTAGAAAGTTTTCTTGAAAATTTCTGTCAAAATAGGAATATTTTTTCTTTTTCATTTTATTAATGAAGGATTTCTTATATTTAACTCTGCAAGTTTGGATTTTACTGTTTGTCATTGTTTCACTGGAGAGAGATCTCAAACTCATGTTGCTGTTGACTGTGGAATTGCTCCTCTGTCCATGACTCCTGAAGTCCCATAAGATTTTACAGATGTATCTAATAGTTATCTGATCAAATTCTGACCTAAAATACCAAAGTGTCATATGCCTTTGCATCTGCATCGCTGGACTTGTTATTAGTCTTCACCGATGTAGATACTCAGAGTTTTTCTTATTTATTACCTTAATTAAATTTACTATAGTTCAAGATATGTTTAGCAAATTGTAATTACTACTGTTTCTTTACATATAACAAAAAAATTAATCAGTCCATCTTTTCTTTTCCAATTCCTTAGATATGATTCTGGCTCTCCCTTAACTTATAAAATATAATTACAAGTCATACAGTAATTTTATTAGTGAATACCCTGAAGACTACAGGATGCATATCTCCTCGACTGGCTCATCTTTATATATTCTGTTTCTTCATGTATTCCCTTACCTGCCAGATCACCAGATACAGTGACATAATCTTCATTACTTAATTATAATTATGAGTCAAGGGGTTTCTACCCCAGACATATAGCTTTTGAGCAGTCTGTTGAAGAGATTAGCAACAGGTTTGAAAAAATGAGTCATGTGATGCTGGGAGAACAGTAGGAGAAAAATACCCACTTATTATTTGGAGAGTGCTATGTAATGAACAAGCACAAAGACAAAACATAGGCTGTGTGTGCATCCATGCTACCGTTTATTCACTTTTGAATACACTGGACTTTAAAATATTTTGTCTCACAACATATTAATTATGCATGGAGACACACCATCCATAATGCTGCTACTTCCTTTGAGAATGCACGCAGAATCAGTCTCGAGGAGAAAAGACAATGCAGAAAGAACCGTGCCTCACCAACACCGCCTATGGAGACTTTCTGCTGTGCCTTTTGCAACCGGCCTTGCCTATCTCGCATCGGCCTCTTTAGCCATCAGCGCGCTTGCAGCAAGCGTGGGGAGAGCCCTTCCCAAATCTTCGTTCGCAAAGCCCAGCCATGATGATGATGATGATGATACATAAGTATGTAGAAAATGTTTGTATATTTCTTATGTGGTCTGGGGCATTTCTTGGCGGGAGGAAAATAAAGCCAGGGGAGGGGTAGGAGGTGGAGGCTTGATATTCCAATGAAATCCAATTTGCAAGCAATTTGCAGCTATTAATTTCACTCAAGAGATTTCCAGATGTTAGGTGCACACCTACGCATAGCGAGCGTTTCCCAAAAAATGCAATTTAATGACTGCAGTAATACTGATGAGGCCTTGTCTTTGCATCTCTGTGAATTTCTACTTCATGGATCCTCCTTTTGTTTTTGTGCTGTCCTTGTTTTTTTTTTAAAAAAGGCAGATGAATAGGCTTTCTACTAATGAGTTACACTAAAAGCCCGCTGAATTTCCAAACGTACATTTCATGAATTATAGTTGTCTTTTACGGAGACAGTTTTCTAATTCAGTTTACTAAACACATTGTAGAATACTTCAGATCAGAATCCCTGAACTATGGCCACAGTACATTTATGCAATGAGACATCCATCATCAAAATCTTCCTAGTTTAAAGGAAATGGTGGGCAAAGGGGTATTAACTCATTCTTTACCTTGGAAACTCAGAAAGGCCTTGTGTTTTCACAAGGTCAGTGAGGATAACTGGAGCAGACTCAAAAAGTTATCTCTTGATTTAGTGCCAGTTTGTGCCAGCTCCCATGGAAGTCCTATCAGCAGCTCTCCAATCTTCTATTACTCTTGACCTTCCTTTTTTAATTTTCCTGGCAAAGCCTAAATGTCACAAATTGTCACACAGATAAACAGATCTTACAGCTAGGCTGGATTATCCTATGCACAATTGTCTGTACCGAAAGTGATAGTTTAGTCTAGGTCTGTTTAATGGGTAATTGAAGGAGTCAGCAAAGTGAAATAAATGTGATACGTTCCACTCCTCTGCGCTACTAGTTAGAAGAGCAAGAAATGAGTAACTAATGAGAAGAGCTTTAAAGTCTATAGAAAATTTGCAATAATATGTGGAGCTTTCAGTGATCCTTCCTTTGTCAAGGACACTTTAATCTTTAGAGCAACAAGTGCCATGTCTGTACTGAGCCTGGCCTGGAAAAGCCAGCATGTTGCTTCAAACAGCCACACAGTAGCTGAGTTGCAGGTTGTCTTGATAGGTTTCTTGATGCCTCGGATTGCTGGAATGAAGTTTTACAGTTCTGTCCCTATTTTCAGCAGGTTTTATCTCCTCCTATGGGAAGAAATTGCCAGACCAAGACAGGAATTTGTTCCTGCACTTTATGTCCACATTTAGGCTAGGAAGTTGAAGTCTTCCAAGGAAGCAACCAAGTGAGTTTTATCTTCCCCTTGGTGTCTACAGCAGCTTCTCTAGAAAGCTTTATCTGTTTAGGGGATTTAGAGATTAACAGCATGGCCACAGTGTATACTGTCTCTGGACACACAGATTAAGTGTAAGGAAATATTGGTTTCCCCTCAATTTTTATCCTTCCAGCTCTAGATCTGTGATGAATAAGGAGGGGAGGGGAAGAGGGCACACAGTGGAGTAAAATAAGAGATGGGTGCTGCAGTGTCAGCTAGCTGCCTTTCTGTGACACAGACCAGTCATCAGGGACAGGATTGCAGATAGTGATGGAGAGTTTATTACTGACAGAGCCTGTGTCTTTACCCTTTGGCCATAGACAGTCATCAATAAACAAGTAACTGTGAAAAACAACAAAATGCCGTTCTGAATTTTAAGAGCCTCACATGCTAGTTCAGATGAAAATGATCCCAGCTGCCAGCATTTCCAGGAGTCCCAGATATCTCCTGCAATGCAATTATGCAGGCTCAGTAGAAAGCTATTCTGCACATTTGGAGCTAAAGGACAATATAATAAATGACTGCAGTGAAGTACATTGCTATTGCATCAGATTGCTTCTGAATCCACTACTAGTGGTTTTTCTGGTGCTGGAAATCTGCCGTTCAGGATCACATTGTCCTCTTGTTTGTTTGCTTACATCCTCCTTGATACTGCAATACCAGAGCGAGTCCAAGGTAGATTAGGAGCAGCTGTTCTGTAGCAAACAAACAAAAGCCTTTGTCTATTAGCTGCTATCACTTTTTTTCCAGTGGGGAAAAAAGGCCAGATGTCTGTTTGCAGACAAGTGAAACTTCATCAAATGCTTGAACTTTTTACAAACAGAAAATTTGAAGATTGATCCAAAAGTGATTTCAGAAAAATCTGATATTAGTGGAACTCCATTTACTTTTGAAGAACAATGTTAATTCCTGCAGTTCATGATACAGCCTGGAGCTCAAAACTCTCTGAATATTGCCATGAAAATATTTCAGTGTTACTGTGCTACTGCTTGCTTGGAGTATGTCAAAGGCTTCTACCAGCCTGACAGGAATATATTGAAAACTTCATTTCAATAAATAAGCAGCATAACATAGTAGGACTAAAGCTTGAAAGGGAAAAATGAAGTGCAGAACTGCCCAGCATAGTGAAGAACTAACATGTAAAACAACCGAGTCTAGTCCTATGTATTTTTGGTATATTGAAATACTTCTCTAAATGATCATGCTAATCGTGACCCACTGATCTCTATAGCTACAGGGGAACAGGGAATATGAGGACATCTGCTGCAGATCTCCCACTGTCGCTCAAGGCAGATACACTGAAAGATGCAAATGGGATTTAGACACTCATGCTTTAATTTACTCCTGTAGTTCTAACGACTCAATGCGAAATGTACTGCTGGTATGTTCTCTGAAGAATAGGTGACAGAATGTGAATGTTGTAATCTTAATCTTCCTTCCACATTTTCTTGCAATTTTATTAAAGATGAAGAAATGCTAAAATAAACATGTAAGACATCTTCCTTCACTGCAGGATATCACCCTACCACAAGGTCCAATTAAAATACTGAATTATTAAACTCAGGATATTTGATTTTAATTTATATTACTTGAATCTACTAATGTGCATATTCAGGAATATGCACAAGGTCTTGAAATGCACTTCCTCTGTCTTTTGTTCAGTTTAATACAGGTTTGCTTTTACAAATAAGGGAAAGTTTGTATATTAGATTTCGCATAAAGGCAGTTTTGTTGGAGTAGACTATAAAATACCTTTGTAAATGGAAACAAACTAAAAAATTAAATTTCCTTTGAGTTCTTATTTACATTACATATTTTATACACACTTCAGAACTAAAAAGATTGTGTTCATCTTGGGGGCTTACAGAGCTTTGCAAATCCCTGGCACTCTGAACATATTACCACATGATTTGTTTTATACCAAATAGGTTAGCATGTGACTATATTGCCAAGTTTTATGAGTCAAGTCATATGCAAAGTCTTATTGAGAGTCTTTTTACGCGCACACACACCCACACACACATATATATACATTTACACACAAGTGTGTATGTGTCTACAATAAATTTGGACCTTGACAGAGTAACTGTCACGTTCAGAATTCTAGGCAGAAATGTGTGGTATATTCTGGAATACTTTTGCTCAAACCAGTAGCTGTCAGTTGCTGCATCTGTATTTAACAGGTTGAGAGAAGCTCTTAGAAGCAATCTCTTCTAACCCTGACTGTTCTGTGGCTTCTGTTAAATAGATTATCTGACTCACAGTCCTCATGAACCTTTACCTATGAGATATTACTGCTTTTGGAATTAAGACTAGAGTTCCTCTTGCCAAATCCAGTTCAGTCATGTATTAAGAGCCAAATTATGACTTTGAAGGATAGTTTCTACTGGTTGGAACAATGGAAAGGATAAGACTGAAGTAATGTAATCCCACTCTGAACATGCAGCTCCTCCAAGGGTTCTTTCCTTTTACGCTAGGAGTTTTCCTACAGAGTGCTCATGACCACCTCTACAAGTTTAGACCCCATGGTTTTCTCCATATTGTAAATCTCATCTATGAAATGGCATTAGGTACTGCTAAGCCAAACAAAATCTGTTAAGAATTTTAAAACAGCAGTATTCCAACTATTGTCATGCAAGAAAAACAAAGCACTTCATTCTTGGTTCTGGACAATTGTAGGCGTCAGTTTTAGCATCCATGAGGGAAAGAGTTTGTTACAGCATGGTGCTAATAATGCTGAGGTTGCAGGTTCCATCCCTGTATGGGCTATTCACTTAAGAGCTGGACTTGATGACCCTTGTGAGTCCCTTCCAACACAGTATATTCTGTGATTTTGTGAGACTGGCTTAAGTTCCTGAATCATCATAGAATCATAGAATGGGTTGAGTTGGAAGGGACCTGAAAGATCATCTAATTCCAAGCCTCTGGCCATGGGCAGGGACACCTTTCTCTAGACCAGGTTTCTCAGAACCCCATCCAACCTGGCCTCAAACACTTACAGTGATGGGACATCCACAACTTGTTCGGGAAACCTGTTCCCGTGCCTCACCACTTTCACAGTAAAGAGTTTCTTCCTAATAACTAATCTAAACCTGCCCTCTTTCAGTTAAAATCCATTCCCCCTTTTTCTTTCAATATCTACATGTGTAAAAAGGCGCTCACTTTTTTTTTTTTTTTCCCTAAGTGCACTTTAGGTACTGGTAGGCTGCTCTAAGGTCACCCTGGAGCTTTCTCTTCTCCAGGCTGAACAACCGCAACTCTCTCAGCCTGTCTTCTAAGGAGAGGTGCTCCAGCCCTCTGATCATTGTCATGGTCCTTCTCTGGACTCACTCTAACAGGTCCACAGCTTTCTTGTGCTGACTCCTGTGGCCAGGATCCTTGCCTTTGACACAAAGTCTTCCTCTCGGGGGTTATGGGTACACAGTACAAACAGATGATCTAGGACTGTGAATAAAGATTAGCTGCACTCTACAAGATTTAAAAATCTATTTGGGAAAAGCATTATACATTACATTTTTTGCCTTCTCCTCCAGACCTGTCAACATGCAGAACATAATTATTGTTATAAAACTACAGTTTAGTCTGCTTCTTCAAACTTTAGTAACTTCAGTAAACTTTTGGCTGCTGTACTTTAGAAATAGTTCACTATTTCAGACTTTGTGCTGTTTCTGCCTTAATGGCCAGTGGGGACATAAAGTGCATGTGCAGGCCAGATAAAGGAGGTTCTAATTTAACCTAATTAAAAATCAAGAATATTACCAGTGTCAGGATGGAGCTTGAAGAGATAATTGCTTCAAAAATAGTGTGTAAGAAAAAATAAATTTAATTTTAAAAATGAAAAAAATCCACAAAAATAAAACCCTGTAGGCTTTTTAATAGCTCCTTCCATACTAACTAATTAGCCTCTTAGGTTTTGAAAACTACTTATGAAATGTTCTATTAGTACTGAAGATTTTTTTTGTTTTCTTTGCAATCATGAAGTCTTTTGTCTTAACTTTTTCTTTCTTCTGGCAGATCCAGGGTTTTCACCTTTCTCTTTCCTTTGGTCTGTGGGTTTGCTCTAAAATTAAAACAGTAATAATACTTTAGTTCTTAATTCTATCCCTGAATCTACTGAACAGTCTTGCTCTTTCTGTGATTGATAATTAGTAAACAAATATTTGAAATCTTTATACAAATATCTTCACTTATAAATACACTGTTTTTACTAGACTTTAAAGTCAGGCTTTTCTTATGTTTTATGTGTAAAAATCAAACAGAGATTTCAGTGGTAGAAGTTTCTTCCAAGTATCAACAAGCAGATGCTGTTCCTTAATCCCAAGAAGATAAATCCAAAGGTAAGAGAATGGCTGCCAGGAGCAGCGTTAGGTCTCTAATGACTGGAGTGAAAGACTAAATTTTCTTCTGAGATGCGACGTGACTATAGGCTCAGATACTCTCCTATCTTTTGACACTGGTCAACCACTTTAGATAACCACTGGTGTTTATCTTGTGCACTGGAAATCTTGTAGTACAATAATGCCTATGCTATGGTTCTCAAGCCACTTCTGGAACTGTTATTAAGGAAGCAGGCAGAGGAATGAACATATCACCATACTTGTTGATCTTTGCCTGTGATCAGGATCCCCATCACCACAGTAAGAGTTAAGCAGCTTTAGTTAACAGTAAGGAGAGAACAAAACTAATTTTAATACTAGTGGTGTTACCATGTTGTAGGTACTTATCTAAGCCATATGTTACATGGTGTAATTGCAGACTGAATTAGGGCACACTTTTGTCACCTGGCTTATTCCAAATTGAAGTCACTTCTGCTTGACTGTCCTTGCAAGAGCAGCAATGTACTTTAATACATGAACAAGCTTGGGCAACATTTCCAGAAATATCTAAAACTACAAAATTAGGCAATGGCAATTCATGCAGATATGACAGAAGTGCTAATATTGTCAAGTAAATTACAGAGTCTATGACTACAACTCATGACTTAATATGAACAGTCAGTTGAACATAAACCAGTTGAAATAATCTTTCAAGCATAATATCTATACATGTAAGAGAGACAGTCCAGATTTGGATGTCTTGCGAAAAAACCCAACTACTACTACATTAAGGACATGAATTATTTTTAACTGAGGTAAAAGGCTTTGTAGGCATTTCTTAAAACTTGTTTGTACACAAATCCCTTTCTCCTTCTGGGGAACTGATTAATCTGTTTAGATTCTAGGCAAAGAGCTTACAAACTGCCTGCAAACAGGTCCACAGGTGACAAAACACTGAAAAAGAGCAGTGACTTCCTCAAAGTGCTCTGCAGCAGTTTGAAGAAACTATAGTGAAACCCAGAAGCAGCTGGTGGAGCATGGTGCTTAAACTCATATGCCCTACAAAATTAGTTTGGGGGTGCAAGCTACAAGGATTCAGCTACACTGTTGCTGTCTCCAGGCATTCTTCATTTGCAGTTAACCGAGCTATATTTGGACTGTTTTCCACTGCACAACGCACAGCATGTCCTATCTTTGTACAGTCCTTAGCAAAATGGGAGCCTACTCTTGACTGACCTCTAGACCACACAAAGATACTAATAATAAACACCAGGGAAATAAATGATGACTGAGCGCATTTGAAATATTTCCTCCAGCATGCAAAAGCAATACTAATATGTACAGCAGCATAATGTAAGCAGATTCCGATGTATGCTATATATTTTTAGCACAATGGCCTTACTCCAGACATTTCAGACAACATCTACTGTCTTTCATCATTTTGCAGGGAAGTTATGTAGGGTACTCTAGATTTGAGGTAGCTGTGGTCTAGTATTAAAATAACTGTAGAATAAAAATGTAGTTTACTAGCACCCTTTAGACAACTGCTGTGCAAACAACCGATTGTTAAAAGAACCAAATCACTCAATAGATGACACAAATAATTTTTGTTCCAGTCTTCATATGTTGTGCTGCAAAATAAATGCAAGTTTAGAAGAGAAATTTACTCTCTCTGCTTCCTGTTTTTATGCTTTATGTTTCTAAACAATTGATTTTGAAAACTAATATCACAATATAAGAATATTTAGAATTCCATTGATGTCCTTCTTATTATAAAGTACTTGACTTCTTCTGCAAAAAACAAGCCAAGTAAATTCAGATGTGGTAGAGGTATCACCAAAAATTAAATACTGGTATTGAATACAGCAACATTTCTTATGACCTCATGTGAAGGGAAGTTATGGGACAGAAAATAATGAGATTGGTAAAAAAAATACTGTTACTTTATTTAGCTGAGATCTAGTCAACATCTTAAAATGTCCTCATTCTTATTGTGTATTAAAATGGTGCTGAGAGGTTACAACCAGGATCTGGCATTAGAGACACACTGTAAAATTGTCTTCACTTTTACACACATGAGAGCACAAATAGAAAGGAGTGAAATGGGGACTAGTTTTACAATAGGCCATAAAACTGCACTTAAATCTGTGGGTGGCATTTGCTAACAGCATAGTCTGAAGTGACAAAAGGGAGAACTGATGAGGAAGAGAAAAAAAAAGAAGAGCAAGGATGGCAAGAAGAAAATGTGTGTGGCAGGCAGTGAAGAGAAGCTGAAGTGATTATAACCAACTGATCATTAAAAAGACAACAAGGTTGAAAGNTATGCTGATATTGTCAGTGAGTGCCTGATAATTCTTGCAGAAGCTGCTTCAGTAGCTTCATGTGTCAACCTTGAGTATCAGACAGAAAGAATGACAGGCTGTTACAACAGTCTTGGTTTGGTTCAAGGTGAAGGATGTGTGCACTTTCAGGATGTTTTATCTTCACCTGCCTTCAAACACAGATGCCTTCAAAAAGATGATGTCAACTTCTGTGTCAGTTTAAAATTATTTCTATTAATAAACTTTTATTAGTCATCTTCAGATAAGAGTAAAGAAAAACCACCAAACAAAAAATGCAGTCATGATTAGAATTTTGTATATATAGTAATGTATATGATTTACCATGTACTTTTCAGGCATAGGAGTAACAATATTCTTCTCCCCAAACATCAAAGAGATTAAGAAAGATCTCAGGAAAGACCAAAAGAAGGAGTTGCCAAAAAAACCCCCAATAATAATTAAAAAAAGGAGTAATGCTTTTACTCAGGCAACATTGCTAGGAAAGAAGTTTTTTGTAATACTTTAAAGTTCATATATCTAGTGAACTTGCTAAGGGTGTTACATGAGAAGATGCTGCTTGACAGCCTGAGTGTCTTATCCAGCCTACTAACATTCTCTTCTCTGGACTTACAAGATCCAGCTCATCTCATATGCAGGAAAACTGCTCCTGCAGAGGTTTTTTTCTTTAGATCATCACTTCAGTATCTCACCTTTTGCTTGCCAAGCTCATTTAGTACTGAGGCAGAATTATTTTGCATATCATCCTTCACTCTTCGTCTTTGAGAAGAATGTTGAAATTAAGCCCATGATGCCAGGAGTTGATGCTTTGCCATGAACAATCAACCTGGGCACATGGTAAAGGGTAGTCACTTGTTTGTGTAAGTCATTGAAAATAGTTTCACCAATGGAGATATTTGGGCTGTTTGGAATTTAATCTGATATGATAATTAGTGGCGTCTTCTTTGTTATGTAACTAAAATCTATGGAAAGAGAATCATACTACATCTCTCAACTATAGCTGTCACTACTGTGAGAGGGTTAGAAGTCACTGTGTGTTCATAGGCTCTGTGTGGTGTCTGTTCGTAAAAACAGTAATGATTCTCTCTGTAGATACAGACCAGACTTCCTGAACATTCCTCCAGTGTCCCGTTGTTAATAATTAGAAACAAAGAGAAGAATGGGATCCAGTGCATAAAAAAGGGCACCTGAGGTTTCACTTGCAAGTGGAAAGAAACAAAAAAGGTTGTTGGCTAAGCTGCTGTGAATGCTTTACTTATTTGTATAAACATATAAATGAAGGTTGTGTTTTCTTCTTCCTTGAAGTGTTAATTTTGCATGCATACTCATGGCTGCTGACAGGTGAAGAGTTACATCTCTCACAGGTTCAAATTGTGACTGGACAAATTTATGGAAGACTAATCCATTGAGTATTCTTAAACTTAATGATAGTGTCTCTAGTACAGGGTGTTTCTGGACCACAGCTCCTCAGAGCTGGAAAGCAATTAATGCTTGTCTGGTTTACCGTCCTTCTTTCATGACTATTATTAATGCTGAATCCAGATGCTTATCCTTAAACAACCCTCTCCTCTCTTCCAAAAGACACATCCTTCCAGTATACTTCTCTTCCATCCCAAATAGATGGGGAATTGGCAATAATGCAGGAGAAATCAAGAGAACAACAAATGAAAGGAAACAGCCTCAAGTTGAGACAGGGGAGGTTATTGGATATTAAGAAACATTTCCTCACAGAAGGGATTGTCAAGCATTGAAACAGGCTGCACAGGGAAGTGGTTGAGTCACTATTCCTGGAGGTATTTACAAGAGTTATAGATGTGACACTTATGGACTTGGCAATGTTATGTTTATGGCTGGACTACATTTCAAGGGTCTTTTTCCAACATAGGGGATTTCATGATTCTATGAAAAAAAAATGAGAGGAACTAGGGGAAATAGCACAGAGCAAATCAACATTTGTGGGGCAAGATCTCTGGTCTGAGTCAACACATCTGTTTTCAGGCTGTAGCTACAATGCCCTATCAATGTAACTTTTGCTTTTCTGGGGAATGGTAATACTTTGTTATTCCAAGCAAACGGTTCTAGTACAACATGGGCAGTAAATACTTCTCACAGTCTACAACAGGCACTGCAAAATTAAAGATGAATATAGAAGTTGTGCCGTGTATCCCACTTGCTTCGGACAAAAGGTAACCGAGCAACAGGAAAATGGTGCCGTGAAAGAGCGAAAGACGGGCCACGGCAATTTGAACAGAAGTGTCACAAGGAATTTCTACGGGGTCCATAATTTTCCATCTACAGCAGTTTCGCTTTTTGTGCTCCGCAGGGCAGTTTTTCGGTCTCACCGCTGAAATGCAGTTTTGCGGGCCAGGAGAGGCGCAGCTGCCAGAGTGTCTGTGCTTTACAGACCGGGTTTGGTTTCAGGCACTTTTACTCGGGGCAGAGAGCCGGGGCACTCGAGCACCCACTTGGTTATCCCGTGCAGCCGCGAAATCCCACCTGCTGTGCCGGGACATTCACCCTCCCCGCTGCGGGCGCGGCGGCAACTGCCGGCACCGGGACGGGACGGCAAGGCCCCAACCTTGGCGGCGGAGGCGGCAGCGGCGAAGACGGAGACGGAGGAGGAGACGGAAACGCCGGCGGGCGGTGCTGGGGCGGTGCTGGGGCGGTGCTGGGGCGGTGTTGGGGCGGAGCTGCGCCGGAGCGCGGCGGCCGGGCCCGCCCCCGCCGTCCGTCCGTGTGCCACCGCCCC
>VWZG01000813.1:952607-1009384 GCA_013396735.1 Grallaria varia
GGGTGCTTCCCCTTCTCCGCCCCCAGCCCCGTCCCCCGCTCCGAGCTCAACTCTGCGGGGCTTTTTGCTTTGTTTTGCTTTGTTTGGGTTTGTGTGTGTGTGTATTGGTTGGTTATTTATTTATTAGCTGTGGGGGTGGACGGAAATCTCCTCTGGCAAGTCCTTAAAACTGCTGGGGCCGGGGCTCTGGGGTTCGGCCCAGCTCTCCCGCTGCCGGCAGCTCCGGAGTTGGCGCGGGGCCGCGCAAACAAACCGGCCCCAAATCCTCTGAGTCACGAGTAAGCGCTGCTGCCTGTGGATAATGGGGTTGGATGCTTGGGAGATGTTCCACGTCCGGCCTGCTGTCGGGGGCCGGGGCTGGCCCTGGGCGGTGAGTTCGTGACACATCAGCACAGGCCCGGCAGCTCTTCCGGGGACCTTTGCTTCTGCTCCGCCTGCCTGCACTTCAAACCCGAATGGCATTTCTTCCCCGGGTATGAACCCGTCTTTAAACAGGGGTGTTAGTGAAAAATACTTGTGTAAATGCGTTAGGCAATGTTCTGAGGTTGATTTTTACAATATGCTGGTGGCCCAGACAGACAGATCAAAATGCAGATACTTGCCGAGGGGTGTCGTCTCATGTTGTCTCAGGGAGTTGTGTTTGTTTCGTGAAGCGAGCGTGAGTTGTGTCTTTGGGCCTCCATCGGGAGAAGCTGCCTTTGGCACCGCCGGGGCATGTGCCTTGCCCGGAGGGGGACAACGACAGCAGCCCTGCTTCAGCACTTTCTGAAGTAGGTTCCTTTGCCTTAAACACGTGATTGAGGAACTGAAATTGGAATCTCTTTTACTGTTTAGAAAAATTAACTTGAGTCTGGAACATCATGATATTACAGATTTGTCTGTGCAAAGTGCTTTGTCCTGCACATGCCTATGCTGCAACAATCAGTGCAAGCTCTAAAGTGTAGACGTACCTCGTAAATTTGTAAGAGCATTTCGTATTTTATATTTACATGAGTAGAAAATTAAGGTAGCCTTCTTCAAACAGAGCAGCAGATCTGCCAGTACCTGTAACTGAATAGTTTTTCTGGTGAAGTTTAGTTTTTGAGGAGGCCTACTTGTATGAACAAAGCAAAGTACTTACCAGTCATAAAAGCGCACGAAGTCAAGCAAAAGACTTTCATGTCAAAAGCTAAACTGCAAGCACAACTGAAAAGGACTTGGCTAATGGTAGAGCAGGAAGTGGTAGCAAAAATCTTAAGTTTGGATATATTAAGCTGTTCTTGTGTTAACATATTTAACGTACTTGAGAAATTTAATTTCTGTGCAAGTGTTTTTTAACAAACTCTGTGTGCTAACTTTCTTGTTACAGAGTTGAAGTAAAAACTCAAAATGATAATTCTAATATACCTCCTCAGCCTGACCTAAGTAGTTTCAAATTGTGATGCTGTAACTTAGGTGTTATTGTCAGTGTTTTTCCTATAAAAATATAAATCATAAGCACAATCTTTAGTTAGAGAAAAAACAACCAAATAGAATTCTTGCTGAATAGCGTTTGTGATAGACCTTTAATCAAGACTTTCCAGAGTTCATCCAGGAAGGCTCCATAAATTTATTTCACCTTGCCGAGGAATGCATTGCCATTGCCAGGAAAGAGAAGCTACTTCTGATTTTGATCAGCATGCTGTGCTTCATGAAGGATTAGTTTCTCTTAACAGTTTTTGTTACAAATACCTGAAGCTCTGACCAGTTCTGCTGCTCAAAGGAAAGGAACATTCTCCTCCTCAGGCTAGTGTCCAAAACAAAAGCAAGCATTTACTGTGTAATATAGCCCTTTCTATAGCTTTCATTTTGATTTCTCCTGTTTTATCTCTTTTGGGAGGAGGAAGTGGAAATGGGAACTACGCCTTATTAAAGCATTTTACCTTCCTGTACAACTGCTTTTAGCTCTTTAATTTAATATCAGCATGGATTTGATCAAGACACTCCTGTGATGCTGATCCTGAACAGAGCCTTTGCAGATATCGTTACGTTAAGGCTTTGAATGCAATAGACAATGTCCAAGGTAAATGTATGCTTGGAAAAGCCATGGTGCATCACTTTGGTTGCCTTCCATTTTTCAGATGCACAGCTAAAATATCTAGAATTTTCCACTAATTAAAATACTAAATTCACCAAGGTTGTTATGTGGGCATTGCGCTCTCCAGAGAATGTTCCTCTGTTTCCCTGTGGTTAGTGAATTTTTCAAACCTTCCTTATGATGATGACTATAATTATAAAAATTTGAGAAGGAGGAATACTGATGAGTGAAATATTGGAATAGCACTGACTAACAAGAATTATAGCTTGGTAGGGCGTTGGGTAATGGTATTTTTTGTTTTATACTTCTGGTTTTCATGTTGGCTTCAGAGTTTTGTATCCAAGAAATAATTGATTGTATGTGTCTCTATATAATTCTGGCATGACTTGTACTGGGACAAATAAGGCCTTATCTCAAGGGCCTTAACAGTTATCTGAGTTCAAAATGGAACCATATGTGCTGCAAAGTAATTTTCTAGGGGAAAAAGTGTCATTTGAGAACTTAGTTATGTTCTTGAGGGCAGTGTTTTTCAAACCAAAGTTCCATGATTGATTAACTGGAAATCAAGTGCATCTTGGAATCACAGAAGCATGCAGGATAGAAAAGACCTTAAAGGTCACTGAGTCCACCTGTAAGCCTAGCACTACCAAGTCCATCACTAAACCATGTCCCTAAACAACATATCTACACATCTTTTAAATACTTCAGGAATTTTGATCTTACGTGTTTTCTTGTTAAAACATGAGCTCAGATTGGAGAACTGAATCTCTAATGTTGCCATTTTGTTTGATTTTTATTTAACTCTTGGCCGGCAGTCTGATGCAGCATTTTCTGGACCAGTTTGGGAGGGATTGGTGTTCCAGAGCAGAGGCTGAGTTATGAAAAATCTCTTAGGTGGCACAGTGCAAAAACTAGGACATGCCTTCCTTTGGAATGGGGTCTGGAAGTGTGGGTATCTGGCTTCTTCAGATTTCTGGAAATTGGAATTTTTTATAGTCTTACTTATACTTGTTACCCTGACATAGTATTAATTTGAATTTCTTTCCTACTGAACAGAAGACTACAGGAAACCTTTGTAGAGTTCTGTACAGTTGGCAGTAGCCAGTGCAGTGGTACAGTAGGTAAATGTCCCTGCTTCTAGCTTCACCAGATCTAAAGGTGCATCAAAGAAAAATATTTACAGTAGTAGGACAGGGAGACTAAAAGACTTAAAAGGTAGAAGTGGGGGCAGGTAGAGATCAGTATTAATTGTCCTTATTTCCGGGATGGTTTTGGCTTTAGTGAGTACCCTTTGAATGACTAATGGCCGAGAAACATTAGGGGATGTCGGAAAACTATTTCCAAAAACTGTGGTGGAACCAATGTTGTATGTGAAACGGGTGACACATCAGTGCTACTGATATTATTTTGTCCCTTTAAAAAAAAAAAGGAAAAAAAGACATAATACACTTGTATAAGCTTTAAAACACTTTATTATGGATTATAATAATTTCAGGTTTCTGTGGTACGGATGTTGTTTGAGATTACAGCAAGGATATATATGTATAATTCATTGTTCATCTAGTTTTAAGGTAAGACAGGTAAAATTGTTGTAAAAGTTCACTGGTCAGGACCCGAATTGTACTTGCATGTTGGTTTGCTAATGATGGTGTGAGATGAGAAAGAATAAATAGTTCTTCAGGTCCATTCTCCTTGTTTGAAGTAATAGCTTGAATCATGTAAGCAAATAAAGTCTGCCAGGCAGTTTATTTAATTTTCTAAAGAAGTTGAACTCTAAAGCCAGAACAGACTGTCCTAATGGAATGGCTTGGCTCGATAAATTACTGTATTTTAAACTCTTGAATGCCAATCTTTAGTGACACTTTTGTGAACAGATATATTTTGCTAAACTGTAAGTAGTATTGTCGGCAAAACCACTACATTTAAGTTATTAGAACAATTTTGTAGGCCTTTAAGTGAAAATGTTCTAATTTTAATGCCATAGAAATTCATATTGTCCGTAAGTTGATCATATGTCAACTTATATAAGTACGTGCATATTCAACTGGCTGTTCAGAGCTGCAGTCAGGTCTGTAGCCAAAGTATCTGTGAGGTCATGGGGACAATATTTAAAGCAATGTTCATTGGAGGGGAGAAGAAAAAACCCCACATCTGAAACAACCTCATAGCAAAAAGAGTTTGAAAATTGAATCTAAGGTAGTTGGTGTGATTGTTATTACATGCTAAATGAGAACACTGTGATCCGGAAGAAGAGCAGAGACATAGTTGTAACCAGAATCAGGACAGAAGCCATCTGACTCCATTTCTGTCATCAGAGCAAAGCATGTAATTAGCATGGCTTTTTCATCTGTTCCTGTCATTGCTAGGAGGGGAAGAGTTCTGTTCTATTAGCATTGGAAGGGCCCTACAGGTGAATCTGTTTACTTTAGTCACTCTTGTTTTAGTATCAAATAGATGTAAACTGTATGGGTATGATTTTCAAGTAAGCTCTAAATATATAATTTTATACTTGGCCTGGCTAAAACGTCTATGGTCACTCTTGTAGTTTAACAGATCTCAAATTTTTAAACTTAGTGTCTTTCATATGTTAGGTACATTCCTTCTCACATAATTTGTCTTTTACCCTATGCCTCAGTTTCCCAAGGTGTACACATTATTTCCATACTCATTAAGTATAATTCACTAATTTCCTTACAGTTTTTAAAAGATTAATGAGTTTTATTTGTGCTGTGTAAATAATGTGGTTTTGCTTTCTTAGATGTCTCTGCATTTTCTAGTTTTAGGTGTTCCATTTATACTGTCCCAGATAGTTAATGATTATGTTAAATGCTGGAACAGCTGAGACATCTAGCTAGGCAGTAATTGAAAGAGTGGGATTTGTTGACAGCCTGGGATGTTTCTGGCTTGTGTGCATTTCAGAATTACTAGCTATAACATTTTGCAGTACTAGTTGTTACTGAGGTGTCCTTTGATCAGCAAAATTCAACCTCTGTAGTTTACATGGTTGTAGGGAATCACTGGATACCAATGCATTTGATACTCTGGGAAGTTGGTTGTAGATCTCAATTCCCGTGTTTATCCCATCGCTAGAAATCAATACTGAAAGTGGTTTATAGCCAGCTGTATGGTACCATACTCTGAAGAATTGTGTTGTTCTGACCACATTCTTTTTAGTTTCCTTCACTTGATTTTTTTGCTGCAGTTACTACTTCTGATGCTTCATTACACAAAGCTTTATAATTGCTTTGAAACATATAGTGTTGATTCTTGTGAGTATCTAAGTTAAAACTACTAAATTTAACATAATTGACAGATCACTGCATGTACTTAAAAAGCACTAATCTAAATTGTGGTTCGGACTTGTTTCTTTGAACAGATGCTTTAAATTTGAATATGCTGTAACTTTTGCTACATTGTTAACATCTTGATGATGTCTTTTTGTCAAGGCTGGCGTATTTAGCAGCTGTTAGATTTTTTTCCTGCTACTCTTATTTGACATTCTGAATTTTAGGTTATGAGGGAATTTATGTATGGGTTTCTCAACTATTTTGTGAGAAACAACTTTCTGGAACTAGTTGTGATGTTAGCAATCAAAAATAAGAGCCTCCCCTAAACTAAGAAGGCTTACAAGTAGAGCATATTTTGAAGGGGGAGAGAGTCAGACAAAACCATTTGGTTTAGTACCTTGAGTTGTCATAAGATGGTCTCTCTTTTCACTTAAGCACCTTGGGAGTTTTCAGTACTTTCCCTGATACTTTTAGTTGGTCACGGAAATCTTTGTTGTGCAAGAAAGCTGAATTTGCCCACAGTTAGTAAAATGTAAATTCCACAAAGCAGTGGAAGTAAACTAGTTGTGTTTCTCTCTATGTGGAAAGTACACTTAACGATAGATACGTATATATGGGATGTGAACTGCATGTCTTACTCACCTGATTGTGTGTAATTCATGTCTACCCTTCACTTAACCTCTGAGATATTTCCTCTGCTAAGGGGAAGCCCCTGGGACTGACTGTGGGTAACCAGAGCAGACTTTCAAAGTTAGTTGGAGCTGGAAAACAGTAGAGTGGTCCTCTAACAAGCACTGTGAGCACACTTTGGCATGTGAGGGAAGTCTAAGGAAGTTACTTGTGTTTAAAAGTTAAGAAAAAACGACTCTGCTAGAGGGTCCTGTGACTTGGTTTATTTACTTCATCTTTGTATGCGCCTAATGGGAGACAGAGATAGGTCCCTGTGAAAGTACAGTATGATAGAATAGTTCTTTCATGGAAAAAATAGGATTTTCTTTTTCCTCTAATTTTTACAGTGTTACTAGAAATAAGTTTGTTCTAGTCAATGATGTCTCTTAAAAATTTAGTGATCCTACTCATTCAAGGAGCTGCTCCTTTAGAAAGAATTCTTTAGTAACTGAAGGTGAGAGTTTAGAACAGAAAATGGAAGTGTAGCAGGAAGGCACACACTTAGATTCATGTGCTCTGACTTCTAGATTTTAGCTGTATATGGATTTTCGTAAGACTTCCGTTAATGCCCTTTTTCCTACACTTAAGAAAGTGTAATAGAATCCATTGCATTAGTGTACCCTGGTAGGGTGTTTCCTTCTATGAAAGTGTATTTTGAGTACCTCAAGTAAAAGCTTCAGTTAGGGATATTACAGTTACTGGGACTGAGATAATGAATAGGTCACATGCAGTAAACAAATCCATATGTGGAGACTTTAACCCTCCCCTCCTTTTTTTTCCTGCACAGAGAGCTCAACATAGTAATTTCCAAAGAGAGATTGATTTTAGAATCCTAGATAACATGCTGTTTTATTCATAATATTGTAGTATTTACTTCAGCCTGCTCTTCATACTACTAAGCAATTGCATTTTTCCATTTTCGCTTAAGGAGTGCAAAAGGATTTAACTCATCATGTATGTCTAAACCATATGGGAAATATTTGTAACTGGACTTGGAAGAGTACGTATTTACTTTTTTCCCTGTTAGTAATTTTTTTAAAAAGTATGGTGAAAGCATATATGTCCTTCCCATGATTTGAACATCAGTTTAAATAATCTGAGAGAGATGCCTATTGGTAAGTCATGAAGATGAATTATAGAATCATCAGACACATGACCATAACAACATCAAGCTGGAAGTGCTGACTGGGATGGATTTGGGTGACGATGTAATTAGTAGAAATGGCTTCCCTTGTCAGGGCACCTCCCACTGGTCGTGTTTCCTGTCTAAAAGTAATGAAAGAGGAACTAGTTCCATGGTTAAAGTTCAGCTGGTGCCTGTGGTTAGAGATATTCATGAGGGCTGGAGAGGTGGCTTGGCAAGGGCAGGAAAGATTGGGACACCTTGTTAAGGCATGTTCACAGCTAAAGGTGACAGAACTGTTCTTGACAGTGGAGGAGGAGGCCAAGCTGTCTGCGAGAGCAGTTGCTGTTTAAAAGGCTGTGCAAGAAGGGAACAAGGGAACCAGGCTTTTGTTTTAAGGGTGGTAGGGTGGCTGAGTGAGCATCTTAATCAGTCTAAGAGGTTACTCTTATGGGCAAGCAAGAAAAGGGGGGTTGAGTGCAGGAAGAGCTTGGAAATTACTTGAGGTCTTGCTCTCTGGCCTTCCAAGTATTCTCAGGCAGAGGGATGTTACAGAAACATTAGATTCTTTCATTTTACCTGTGCTTTAGAAAATAAGTGGATAAACAAACAGAGAATTTCAAACATTGTGATTAAGAATATGGTTTTCTTCAATGTTTTTAAACATCCTTTTCGGTGTTCCTTTTTCTGGCTGGTACTGGCATTTGGCATTTGTGCACTCTAGTGGGTTTATTGCACAATGTGCCTGGTAGGTGCATGTTTATAGAGTCCGGTTACTACTATCCTGTTGTTGCTGATCTAGCTAATGCTGTTTCCGGTGACTGTTGCCTGGATGTCTAGTTTGTCTCACCTCAAGCCCTGATTTCAAGCTGTCTGTTGTGTCTGACATCTGTGCACACTGGAACAAAGCTTCAGTGGTATCACAGTTCTCATGTAAATGACAACCCAATATACCACAGCTGAGTGATAATGTTACTAATATCTTTTAACATCCACAATACTAGCTTTCTGGTTTTCTTCATGCAGTGTGGAAATCTGGGGCAGTACTGCCTGTACAGGCCTTTTGCCTTTACACTGCGTATGAGTAGGGATTGGGGGAAGGACTACCCCTTTATTCTCTTGCCTTAGTGAGGAGCGCAGTCTGCTTTCGCCACTGTCAGTTGGAACTGCAGAGCTCGTGTGTAGTGCCTTTGGGGTCCCTGAGGAATTCTGCTGGAATAAGAGATCGTGTGTTCTAAATGTGCAGGTTAAGGGGAGAAGCGGTGCAACAATGATGTGTCCCAGGGATAATTCCCTTGCAAGTCAGAACCGCCCAGAGAGTAAAGTTAAGGTCATGGCTGAAGAGTTGAGAGACACTCTGCACCCTTAAGTAACAGAAAGTCCAAGTAATGCTTTTTTGAATGAATATCTTAAAATATTCAGCTGTACATCTGGCTTAAAATGTTGATTAAAAGCATGGAAGTAAGAAAGATGTATGTGAGAATCAAGTGAACTGGTCTGTGTTTGACTTTCTTTCACAAGTTTTCTCAAACTGTCCCTATCTTGCGGCTTTACAAAGGAGGTGGATCTGAAGTCTAGATATAGCTGTTTAAAGTGTTGGGCATGAAGGAATTCAGCATAAAATGCAAAAGCTTTCAGAAATGATTGATGTTTAAATTTTTAATCTGAGATACTGCCTTCTGACCATACTGCACATTTGGGAGCCAATAGAGTGCTCAGAGCACCTAATTTGAAATAAATATGCAGTTTCTCAGGCATGTGTGGTATTCAGCTAAATTGATCACATCAAGCAGGGTCTTTTTAAGGGAGAGGAGTTACTCTGATGTGAAGGAGTTCTGAACTAGCTTTAAACTTGAGTTGTTGGATATGGTTTATAAATTATTGCTATGAATGTAAGGATCATGGCATCAGACTCTTATTAAGCGCTGCTCCATGCCTCTACTGAAATACTGTGTACTTTGATATATTATTGAAGTGTCTGATGATATTTTAATTTATTTAGACATGTAATCAGAGTTTGTTTTGCAGTTTATGGCGTTCCACTGTCCTGGGTCTGTTTTTCTCCCTATATCTGGAAATCTGCTCTTAAACAGGAAGGATGTATACTTAAATTAGCAATAAACTTCATTATATAAAAGAAGATAAATAGGAATTCTAACATGTAAGCATTATGTCTGACATTGATCTTGTACTTGTCACCATGCTGTGTCACATTTTTTGCTAATTTAAAATTCAATGCGTCCCTTAAAAAAGGCTGTAGGAGCAAGTGCTGAATTTTGTTATCAGGTTGGCTTTTACGAGTGAAATGTTTGCTGTATAAGTATTTTTTTGCCCTCTATTTTACATCTGAATTAGTGCACTGAAGCCTAATGTACTTGTTTTCCTCGTCAAGCTACATTCCCTAAAAAGGAAACCCATAGCTACTTAAGCTTCAGAACCTTTCTGAAGCAATATAGAGTGAAGTGTATCACCTGTTGTAGCATGATTATGATTATTTTTTAAAAAGAAAACACTTATTTGTGACACCTATACAGTTTGTTTTGCTTTGAGAGGACAAAGGCCGACAGGAATGCCATCTGTACTGTTGCTTTTAGCTGCAGCAAGCCTAACAGATACCCTCTGGGGACTGAACTGGCTAAAATACTTTGAGTGAATACACAGGTCTCATGAGAAATCACATTATCTTGGTGCGCCAACACTGATAATGACTGAGTCCATCTAAAAGTTGTCTTGTAATGTCAATGCTGAGCCTCTGAGTACTTCTGCAGATGATCCAGAAAGGAAAGTATAAACAGTATAAGAATTTGCAAGTATGCTGTCTTCACAATATTTTTGTTGTCACAAATGAGCCTTGTTCTTCAGTTTTGTAATCCGTATCAACTTGAAAGTACTCCCTAATTTTAGAAAGTTATAAATCTATCTACCATCAGTAAAAAATGAGGAGTGGAAAACTGTGGTACCATGACATACTCCAAACTTCCATTGTACTTCTTTCCTAGAACTGTGCCTTTTCTAGTGATACCATCTTCCTTTATCAAATGGCCAACACACAGAGGCAGAGCCAATGCCCTTAAAATGTGACGTTGTTATTCATTAGACAGAGTTGCCAGTAAGGAATTGGCAGGGACGTAATCTACTTTCATCAGTGCACACGTGTAACAGTGTTTTCATGCTCATTTAAAAGAGACTACATCCAAAAGAATATAACTACTTGTCAAGTTTGATAAATGGTATTAACCTAAAAAATAATATATTTTTAACATAGTGCTTTTTCCAAAGCACTCTTCAAAAAACCATTTTTTTGCAGTCATGCCCAGGTTGAATCAGAGTGTCCAAACAAATATCTGCTGTTTGAGTTTCTTTCTCTAGTTGGCTGTTATTTCACATGTGACATCTCTTTATAAAAGAGCACTTGTATACCAGACTGGTACTGACTTTTCTTCTTAAAAATAGATTTATCCCAAAAGAATACTATAAACCTAGCATGCGTCTGTATTCACTTTCCTCTCCTGGTGTGACAAACTTGGAAACAAACCTTCAATGAATATTTTTGTTTTAAAATATTCTTTGTGCCATCACCTAAAAAGGTCTGTATCTAAGGTTTAATTATTAAGATAGACTAATAAACCCTCACACTGACAGTAATCCTGTAAGTATGTTGTGCAGGGTAGAAGCTGAAGCACAGAAAATAAATAGCTGTTTCATGGTTGTTCATAAGTAGAGTTTGTTACTGCACGTTTCTGGTCCTATGCTGATTCTGTGTGAGTGTGAAGTGGAGAGTCTTGGTTTGGCTTAATTTAAGTCAGAGTCAGTGTGGGAAAAGACAGGCTTATTAAAGGGATATGAGTCAACAGGAGTATGACTTACTGATCTGAACTACTCTTCAGAGAAGTCTCAATTCTCAGTGTAGGCAGATTAGTCTGGCCCTCAGAGGGAAGATAGAGAATGAAGAGAGGTCCTAAATTACTTAAATGTGAACAGCACCCTTTCGGGGAATACGCAGCTGCTGAGTTGTTGTGGAACTGGATATAGGCTACTTTCAAAGCAGCGTGTCTGTTCTACTTTATTTAAAACTCCAGTTCCTATCCTTTTCTGTTTTTACAAATGCTACTACCATCTGATTTCCTCTCATCCCCAAAATGCCAGTCCTCTTCTCATTAGAAAGTTTGTGTGTTTTAGCTGTTGTTTAAGTGAATGGATACAAAGTGCATTAAAATATTTATTGATGATCTGCTCCTGCCACTTAAAGAGCTCCTGCAGACCAGCTACCATTTATTGGAAGTGGAGGTAGAACCTTTTTTGTAATGAGTTACTGCACTGTGTGTGGAATTTCTTACATTTAGTAATAAGAAATTTACAGTAAAGCCTTTGTGTGGGAATACAAATAAAAATGTACTTCTTTTTTTTTCCTTGAAATTCTTATTAACTGGTTTTCTAGGACTGTTATTCTTTTGCCAAGTGTAGAAATAGTCCAAAGTGTTTGGAAGTTGTGGGGAATATATAGATGTGCAGAACTACTCGTATGCTGAGTGATCCATGGAAAACTAGGCTTGAATTGATAGTCACATCTCCAGGTAGCAGTGAATATGCTCAAACTAAACAAAGGAAGTGGTTTTTCGGTTATGGGGTTGTCAACTGGATGGACAAAGGAGTGGGCAGTTATTATGTAACCTGACCTGTAGTCAGCTGGTGTTTGTCTGAATGATTCTTGGCAGGGATTTCGTCAGAGAAGGAGTCAAAACATGTTTTTTATGTTATCCTGTATATTTCATAAGGTTTTTTAGGAAGCTGGAGTGCAGGAAAAAAAAAGTTGTTTAAAACTGTTCTTGGGAAGGAAGTTAATGACTCATGTTAATATGTAGTGAGAATGCTTTTGGTCAAGAAAGGCATAGATGAGAAGAGCTTTTGTCAAGGCAAGAGTGGAGATAAGGTGTAATAGGTTTAGGGATAGCATACTGGAAGGTAATTATAAATATGAATATCAGAGTAAATGGTGATAAGGATTTTGGAAATACCTGTTAGATGACATTCTCTTCTCCACAGTGTTCATTCCCCTTACTATGTTTAAGCCTCTCTTCCTATTTGTGCTTTTGTCATAGGAAACCTGTCCTAAAATGAGTGTGCCATTGTATGTACACATCCATTCATATCTACCAGCTTTTCCCCCCGCAGGGGAACTGGTGGTTTGATAAGGTTTTTAAGTACTGCAGTATGAAGCTCTCTGTGTTTTCCTGGTGCACATCCCAGAGGCTGTGGAGCATGTGTCTGTGGATGTCCTTTCGTAGTTGTGCTGGTGGGACTGGCATGTGAGTAATCCTGAGAACAGGGGTATTGGAAATCAGCAGCCTCATGGTGGCCACGCTGAGGCTGAGGGAGGTGGCGTGGTTCCAAGTATGTCCCTTTTTTCAGTGAAAGGAGGAAGCTTCGTCATTCCTCTCCATAGGGCTTTTGCGTTTCGTTGGTAACATTAAGGGGAAGTGAATGGTCCAGCATACACCTCCGTAAAAGTGCCTGTTTCAAGTACCTAACTTCTTGGAAAACTGTTCACTCTCTTGAATTGCAGTGAGATTACATATAAAACATGAAGGTTCAGAGTGCAATGTGACACCTAATTTGTGTTTCTTTGACCCTGAGATAAACAAATATAGGACATATCATGAATTTTATTTACATTTCCCAGTCCTTGCAAAGCAGTTTGATTGAAATGATGGTTCTGCTACACAGGGCTACATGGATATGATTGACAGAGGGTCAGACAGGAATATCTGTGCATGTTTAAGAAGGAAAGCTGGATGTAGTTCAAATTTTGTGTTACATAAAAAAATGAGATAAAACTGGAGGATGCAGGATGTCTCTTCTTGCATGCTTAAAACTTGGGATTTTATGGGCCATACAATGTGAGGCTTTCTTGTTGACTACTGAGAGGCACAGAAGGTGTGTTTAGGGTCACACAAACAACCTTTGTACACTATGGCATCTATGAGTAATTTTGATGCTTTAGTTTCTGTGACAAGTACTTGCCTTGTAAAAAGCCAAACCCAGAATCCATACAGCAAATTGTGTGTCTGCTTTAACACATTTAAAGTTTTCGGGGGTTGATTCATGTGTCTCAGGGATGTAGTTTGATAGCAGGGAAATTACAGTTAGGTGTTTTGAAAGAAACTTTGTTGTGTTCTCTTTGACCAATGCTACATATACCATGGCTGTCTTGAGGTTGTGCTGGACTCTGCTGAATTGCAGCTTCCTAAACTGGCTATCAAGTCAGATGCTAATTCAGCTCTACAGAAAGGATTTTTTTTTTTTTCCAGTATTTCGCAATTGTGGAATCACAGTATTATCCAACACTCATGTTTGTAGTTTCTGAGAACAGAAGATTGTGTTTATGTTTTCTAACTACTAGGAGCTCCTATGGTAAGAGGCTGCAGTACCCTGCAGTACTGTGCAGTGTGAGTAGTATTCTGACTGTCAGAAGTACACTTGTTTCCAGTGTGTATAAAGGTAGCAATGTTAACTGTCTTCATATTGCAATTACTGTACTAAAACTGGTTTCACATAAGCTCTCCAGTCTCTGAAACTACCTCCAACACAATCAATGTCATTCAGGCTTTTCCAAATGCTTCATGAGGTTTCCACTTTGGGAAAGAGACAAACCTTTCCTTTTGGTGTTCAGAATTTTGAACTTTGTCTTCAGTGATTTGTGGGAGAGAGAGGGAAGATGAGGCACAAAGAGTTGTTAGCACAGAAATAGCTATAAGTCAAAGCTCTGTTTGGTTTTACTATCCTGTTGATCTGCAGTGTTTCTTTAGTACTGATAACTTAATGACTTATTATCATTACTCAAATTTAACCCTTTCTTTTGTGTTTCCCACCACCTGGGTAGTTCTGTCCATGGGAAATGCAAAGACATTGTATTTGCTTTCTTCAGCCCCACCTGACTCTGCAGTGGTTCCTATAAACATTGCCGTTTGATTATGTTTTGGCATATGGTGGGCTGGGATTTACAGTTGTTTTATGTATTGTGGGGTTTTTTGTGGTCCTGTCCTTAACCTGATAAAAATGTATCATATACAGTTTTTACAAAATAGTGAATTCTGTGAAGCAAATGTTGGGTTTTTTGTACAGTTCGTGACACAATAAGGCTATAGTCATGAGAAAAAGCTTAGTTTGTGCTGTTATGAAAAAAAAAAAAAAGGCAGTGCAGGTAGTATGTTATGGTTGTCATGAGCCAAGTAAAGAAGACTTCTTGGGGCTCTGAAATTTCCTGTTTAGAATCAATGACTGGAATTAATGCAGTAGCTGTAGTGGAGTTTTCTCAAAGTGTACATAGGTCTTGAATAAAACACTGGAGAGAAAATAAGTTTTGCTAGAAATTTTTCACTAAAAAATATTATTGGATATTTCCTTTATCATTTGTTTGCTTTGATGAAACCAATCTATTTGAACTAAAGAATGTAAAAGTATCAAGGCATCCATGCGCAGAATTCTTACATGGGTGGTGAGTGTAGCCATGCAGGTGTGTGTACACATGTTCATATCCAGAAGTATGCTTTAACAATTTTAAGATCTGATTCTTATTTAAAGAAGTTATTCATCTGAGTAAAATCAATTTCATATCTTGCAGGAAATCTATCTTCTGTTAATGTCTGTCTTTTTTTGACTAATGGCAATTCACAGTGCATTTTGAAGAACCCAGTATGTTATGACCAGCAAGCTACAACAAGTTAACTCTTATTCTTCTGAAGTCCTGAGGATATTTAATAAACAGCATAGTTTAGGCAAGTCTAGAAATTCAGTGCTACTCATTAATAGCCTTTGCTATCATAGCAATTGAAATTTGCAGCTGATAAATAGCAATAGAGCAAAAACTGTGTCAATTCAATGTCCTTTTAGTGGTGAGAATGGAAGCATCTACGTTTTGGTTCCCTTGAAACTGCATGACATCTCCACTTCTGTCTGCTACAACTAGAACAAATAATTCATGATAAATAATGAAATTAATTGAGCAGATTGTTTGTATGCGATTAACAAAAAACATTGCTTTACAGATCTTGAAGGGACAAACAAAAAAGGTTTGTTGCTCTTCCCTCCTTTGGCTATGCTTTTCGCTGTGTTGCTGCAGTCCTTGTGAGTGATGGCGTGTTGAGCTACACTATGCAAGATTACTTTTACGCTTGTGTTCAGTGAAGCACTAATAAGGGGCAGAGACTATGTCTTGTATTACCGGAAGGTAGCTGGGCAGTCGTCATGACATTTTCTGTAAGTTTGGTTTCGCTGTGAGATGGTGCATGGGATCTAAAAACAGTTGCCAGACTTTGCATAAACAAGTCTGCATAAGTCTTTGTAAGGTCTGTGGTTTCTGTGAACTTTTTTTCTGCATTAAAGAAAACAAGCTTTCTTGGGAACTCTACAGTGCTTTTTAATTCTATCAGAAAGAAAGCAAAACACATTAAAGAGTATAAAAAGTTGTCAAAATCGAGTTTTATTTCTGGTAATAAGTGCTGAGAAGGAAAGAAGACACAGTTTTATCTTTCAGATGGGGATATTTTTCCTAGATGCAATAAATATGCAATGCTTTTATGACTTTTATATTTGATATATGTGCAAAATGGGCTGTAAATACAGTGTTGCTTCACTGCCTTTCCCAGTAAACTGCTCGTATTCAATTCAGTTATGTCACTACAGCAAATGAAGCTGGGATGGGTTGCAGTTAATTCTAATTTATTGTTGTTACCTTCATAAAGGTGAAGCTCAGCAGGTATATTCTGTTGACTACAGTATTCCCAGGTTTACTCAGGCTGATGTTCCAGAAACACTATGGCAGATCTGGAAATTATGGTTTGATTTCTCAATCCCCCGCTTCTACTTCATTAAGAAGTATGAAACTTCCTCCCTGATCTGTCTGGATTGTAAAATCTTGGCCCTTTTGCTGAATAAAACCTTAAATAGATTTTGTAACTTTGTTTTATAAATCCAATGAGCTTTCTGCATTTTGAAACCATATTCTGTGGACCTGTCTTAGGCAATTTTTTTTTCTTTATTTTTTTCTAACATGACTGCTGTTTTTGTCTTCTGTTTTGAGTTGTTGGTCACATGAGATGTAGACTCAATAATAAAGGTGCTGCAATTGACTAATGTTTCCCTTTTTTTCAAAAACCCTCGTGATTCTCCCTCCCCTCGACTATCAAGTACTCCTACACTACTTTAGTCTTTTTTGGAAAAAAATCAATTGTAAATCTGAGTCACACTGTCATCTGAAACTAGAAGCCTGGATGTTTTGAGGTTTCCTGGTGAGGATTCATGGGGTAAGAGCAGATAATATTTTCATTTCTGCAAGCTTATAATAGATTCATGGTGATTGCAGTTATTATTTATGAATAATGATTTTTTTTCTTCTCTTAGCACTTTTTCAAGATGGTATGGAATCAAATCACTAGATAGTAACCAGCAGTATTATGTTTTAAGAATATATGACCTGAAGCTTGCCTGTTTCCATCTAACTTATGATAGAGGCATGAAATGTTATTGTTGTTTGTAGATGTTAGGGTTTTTAAATTTTATTTTTTTTACTGTAATATACCAGCTCTGTGTAGATAGTTGTGAACTGACACTTGTTCCTATAAGGAATTAAGATTAGTTTAAATTTACATGGAGCAAAAAACCAAAACCTTCTTTTAAAGAAACTGATGTGTAAAAGTACAAAGCATGATGAGTATGAATCAAATCTGCAATGCTCTTCCCCCTACTGTGTAAGCACTGTCCAGCCCACACATGGAAATTTTCCCCTAGTGTGGCACGTTTCTAATGTGATGTAGTTAGCAATTCTGAAATGGAATTTCAGAAGAAAAGAATAGTTACTCCAGCTGAACTATGTACAAATGCTCTGAACAGTTCTTGGTTAAATTTATTGAGTTTTAGTATTTTGAACATAACTGTTTAAAATAGCTAGAAACTTTTTTCAAGTTTTTTAAGTAATATAGTAGTGGAATTTTCCAGGTAGGAGGGCAAATTATTAGGTTTCAGTTAATAATGGGGTCTAATCAGTTGAGAATAGACACCTAAAGCCTTATTAAGGACATAGCTCATTTAAGGATGGCTAGGCAGTATAGTCTCTCTTGCTTCCCTTACTAATTTCTGACCTACTTCCTTTTCTTCTGAATTCCTTAATTTATTTTTTTTTTCAGTTACTTGAGATTTAGCTGTAATTTAGGAGTCTGTATTCACTGTTTGAACTCTATAATTTGGTTTAGTATCTTTTTTTTCTACTCTCTCTCTAATTTGAAGTGCTGTATTACATTACCACTTGAGAACCCATACAATTTACAGGCAATGGTCAGTAAGGTGACTTCCTTTATACCTGGCTGGGTTTGACATGAATAGAACTACTTATGTGCTTAAAGTCAGGAATCTTGTTGAAGCTGAGCCAGTGTCTCTGCTCAATTTCCAATTTCCACTGCTTGCTGCCAAGTATATTAGAGCTGTCTATAAATAGTTTGTGGAATTTTTGAGTGAGAATAAAAAGTAATGTCAGGTTCTTTTTTGTCCCTACCTTTTAAAACTACAACTGAGAAGCTTTACCTGTTTTTACTCTCACACAAAAATCCTTTTCTGAAGTCAGATTAGTTTAGTTAATACTTTAAAATTGTGTATTTTAATGACAGCACAGGGACAAGGAAGAGTGGAAAGTGACCAGGAAGCCACAGCTACGGAGCAGGAACATGAGTTGATTGTAGAGACTGCAGTATCTTCCAAATGTTTGCTTGATGTGTCCCATTGGTGCAGTGGGCTCTGTTTCCGTACTCCAGCATCATCTGGCTGTCAGCATCTTTGTCAAATTTGCGTGATACACGATTTGGTAAATTTTCTTGTATCTGTTGTGAGTGCATTCACCATTGGTGTAGTGTTAGTTAATAATGTGTGCAGTGCCTAATGAATCCAGAATGACAACTTGTCTTGCTCGCACTGAATGGCAGCATTGGGCCTGTGGTGAGCAGAGAGCACGCTTGGGGTGTTGAGTAGCTGGGCTTGTCTGCTTTGGCGTGTCCCACAGCCTGGCAGGAGATTCGTGGAGTAAAACAAGTTATGCTGAAGATGTGTTTGTGCTCTGTGTTTCTAAAGGGTTTTCCTTGGGCCAGCTCTAGAGTGGCCCAAAAAAACTGAGTACCCATTCCAAGCAGAAGTGTGTCATCTAAAAGAAATCCAGTTTGATGGTTTCAAGGCCACAGTGTAATGTGAACCAAAGCACAGGAAATGGCATGGATCAGAAGATTCAGAAAGCATGCCACTTACCAGAAATAGGGTTTGTCTACATTAGTATTTTAAGTTAACACCGTAACGTTATCAGGAATAAAGGATATATTATGTTTCGGTAGAGAAGCTATTAGATCAGTAATGACCTGCTCACTGAATATTCTTCAGATTCAAAGCACTCAGTGATGCAGTGAGCTTAGATTTTTAGAGTACACGTTTTAATAATTTTTGAAGAGACAATGCTGACTTTTTTTAGTGTGGGGATAATGTTACAATGCTAATGAATGTAAGAGTGGTAGGATATTTTTATTTGGAGATTTTTAATTTAGTGTTACCAAGACTATAAAATCACAAAATGGTTTGGGTTGGAAGGGACCTGAAAGGTCATATAGTTTCAGTCCTCCTGATGTGGGCAGGGAACCATCCACTAGACCAGGTTGCTCCAAGCCAAATCCAACCTGGCCTTGAACGCTTCCAGGGATGGGGCGTCCATAATTTATTTGTGAATCCTGTTCCTCGCACCCTCACAGTACAGAGTTTCTTCCTGATACCCAAACTCAACCTACCCTCCTTCTCAGTTTAAAGCTATTCCCGCTTGTCCTATCACTACAGGCCTTTGTCTTACTCTCTCAAGCCCTATTGTGTAATCCCCCTTTAGGCACTGAAAGGCTGCAATAAGGTCACACCAAAGCTTTCTCTTCTTTGGGCTGCATAACCCCAGCTCTCTCAGCCTTTCCTCCTAGGGCAGGTGCTCCAGCCCTCTGATCATCTTTGTGGCCCTATTGCGATTTATAACGATGAAAGTGTGCATGTGGTTTGTTCAAGTAGTGATGGACTTTTTGTTTAGGCTCTGTACAACACATGCAGATTTGAAAATTTCATGACCATTTTATTCACCAAGAAATGAATAAAGACCTGTTTTTCAAAATTGTCACGCAGCTGCATGTCATTTAAAGTCCCTATGTGAGTAGGAAAGGAGAGTATAAGAATGAGACAGTGATTAAAAGAAAGCAATGTTGAGCAGCATGTTTTAAGTATGCAGTGCAGATTTTTAGCAGCACCATACTCACTGTTTTATACCGAAGAAATAATTCTCTAAGCACAAAATGGGAGGTACTGATTGTTGTAAAAGGTAAAAATAAAAATCTAAAGCCTACATAAATTGATTCCATTGCAGAATTGATTCTCTAGTTCTTGTCTTAGTTTACTAAATAAATCTATATCACAGTTTGTCTAAAATAAAAATGGTAACACATAAAATAGCAGCACTGGTTATTGTAAACAAATTCTGTGCTTTATCTGCTTTTACAGTGAAATTTTGTGGTTATTGCTTGCTTTTGTATCATTAAACATTTAAATAAGCCACTATTTCAGTATAGTTTCATCCGTTAGTAATTTTTATTCTTTTCTTAATTAATTAATTATGCCATTGTAGTATTCGAGTATACAACACTTTCTCATTTCCTGTGAACATTTGCTTTTATTGTGTGAAATTTTAGATATATTTACTGTATCTTTTTTGTAGCAGATGTTCTTCTGTTACAGGGATTTGGAATAAATTTTATCTGTTGCTCTGCTTGCCTTTAGTAGAGAATTCTGACTGATGTCTGCACAGCAGTAAGGCTTTCAATGTTTCTGTGTATTGCGTGTGTTAAAAGAAATGGTTTTTTAATCCATGTCTTACATAAAGCAGAATTTGCATCTTGCTGCACAGCATAATGCTGATTTACAAATGAGCACCTGAAATTCCTATGACTCCAGTACTTAACTCTTAAGGAAATAAGTTTTTAAAAGTGCACCAAAGTAGTTAATGCCAAACTGCTGATTTAAAAATAAATATGAAATTTGTCAATAACTCTTGCGAAGATTCTGCAGCTAAACTGGAGATTAATGATCAGTTAATGCCCAAAAGTCAGTACTCTCCCTCCTTTATGCTCCTTTTTTAATTGCCCTTTGCGTAAATTACATGTTGTCCTTTGTCAAGGAAGTAAGCAGAAGTTGTGTGTAGGACAAAAACTTGTGGTCAAGGTGCAATACACTATATAAAAAAAAGGCAGACAGGAAAATACAAGATTACTGTGGATTGTGACTTTTATCTTGAGCACTTGATATAACTACATATCAGTGCACAAACCAACTGTTTTGTGTGTATCTCTAATCAAAGTGATGTAGTAATTGCAAACCAAGCCATCAGAAGGCAGAAGATAATAAGATGATGTCACCTGTAAAGGCTGTGACTGGTTTCTCTGGAAATCTGGGAATGATATTGCTGCTTTGCTTTTTTACTGGATATAGAGGTATAGCAAGTGGTTGCCTGGCTTCAGTGGACTTTGAGCTCTGCCGCACCTTAATTTGAGACATTTCCTGTAGCAGTAATTCTCTTTATTTCATGAACTGTTCCAAGAGGGTAAGTTTCAAATAATAAGACTTTTTTTTTTTTTTTACTCCAGTGTTTGCTCCACTTTCAGATCCTTCTCTCTTGTAATTTGAAGTGCACATGCAGCTCTTCCTGTCTTCTGCGGAAGGCAAAAACTGAATTTCTGGAGCACAGTTTAGCAGTGGATGGAGAACACGTGTTGCACAGACAGAAAGGAAAGTACAGGAGAAACCATATTCTCACAGACTGTTCTGGGTTATAAAGGAGGAAAAAAACAAGTCTAGTTCCTTTCATAAGCTCATGTTCATCTGAGATTACAGAAAGTGTTTTTTCTCTGTTGCATGCTGTCAGTACTCTCAGTATGCAGTGCACTGCTCCTTCTGCAGAACAGGAGAGCTTGGCTGCAGTATGACTGTATAGTGGTGGATGTGTAGCTCTTTGCAGTTGTTACATCATTAAATTCCTGCAGCTAATGCATTTAATTCTAAATGTACAGTAGTTGAACAAATACAAGTGTTCAGGAGATGAAGTTGTAATTGATGAGCCAAAAGGCTGAGGAGGCTCCTACCTGTTTTTTTTGGCTCATTAACCGCGTGTGACCTACATGTAAATAATTCAATACAGTGTATTGGGTTATATACTGAACAAATGTTTTTATCATAGAGTGGTTTGTATTGGAAGGAACCGTTAAAGAGCATGTAGTTTATCTGAAGAACAGTTGTAGTACTTGTTTTTCTGTTGGTCTCATGCATGTCCTTCTCAGAGCTGTACCATAACAGCCATGGACTGACCCGAGGGTATGATGGATGGGCAATAGCCTTTTTACTTTTCTCCCACAGACTCTGCAGAGGAGCCTGACTGTGGTTCAGTGTGGCAGGCAGAATCTTCAGGGAGATATTGTTTCTGCACAACGGTGCTTAGGTATTTGCAGGAAGTGGGCTATTGGCTGGGACTGTCACAAAGTGTAGTAACAAAAGAGGTCATTTCCAAGAAGCCTGCTGGAATGTTGCGGAGGCAACATGTGTCTTTCCAGTTCCCATATCTGTAGGTGAAGAAGGATATTGTCATTTTTTAACTAAAGCATCATAGGACCCTTGCTAAGTAGCTTTTTAGTGAGGGGATATGGAAGGCAGCACCAATTTGTTCATGGGAGCATATTGTAACCTTATTTTGGTGGCATCATCCACACTTGGTCAGTTAGAAGCCAAATTTGGTCAAGATTATTGCAAGGTAACTTCAGCTGACAAGAGGCAGAGTAAAAAAGTTAAACTTACCCTTCATAGCATACCGAGTGGAAAGGAATTTTGGGAGTAGGATGAAGAAAGGAAGTTTGGTCATGAAATACATTGTCTAAAGTAAAGCAAGTTGAACACATACCATGATAAAGGGTGTTTAGAAACACATTATATACAGGAAGTGTTGTTGATCTCTTGTCCCTGATAATTGTTCAGTCTGCTTATGTAGCATTCATTATGCACCATAGTACCTTTTAACTCAAGGTAGTTTAGAAAAAGCTTTTTCTTCGTAGCCATTCAGTTACAGCAGTTCTTCACTTTATACAGTTTTGTTTATAGGGAGGTTGTAATTTGGCTGTTAAGGATAATGGCAGAGAATCTTGATGCAGAAGAATTTAGCTTCAGTGGAGATAGGTGTGCATGTTTGGTTTGTTTTGGTTTTGTTTTTTTTTTTGTGGACAGTAACTACTTGGTGTAGTAGCAGAAATAAAGATAAATTAAATGTGACCTTTTCCACTATGAATTAATTTTAATTTTTCATTTCAACACTTAAATTCATTTTTCTGTAAAGCACAATCTGGATTTAACTTAGTCCCTGGTTAAAATTTTATTTTACAATCACAGTGGACAAAGTTGTGTGTACCAGATTTTTGTGTCTGCTTTTGCAATACTTATCACTTTACTGTACGAAATTAGGATTACTAATTTTAGTCAAATTGAAATCAAAATGAGCCTTTGTTTGAGAGTCATTATTTGCTGTATCAGATATCAGTATTTAGGTAAACTTTTTTATTCAAAGCATTCCAGTTCATATATATATGGACTGCAGAAGATTGTCTTGTTTAATATGAATATTTTGACTAAGAGGGTCACTTCATTATGGTAGGGCTGTGAGTGGGGGTTTATGTGGCTACGCTTTTTGAGAACTGCGTGAATTTGAGTAAACCTTAAAGGAGAAGCTCATATCAGAACTGCAGACATAGCTTTATGCTCTGAAGTTATATGCAAATAATCCTTTGAGTCTGATACTCATCCCATTTTTGAGAGAACTGTGGTGTGTAGGCTATGGGGCAGGCCGGATGTAGGTGGGTAACATCCTGAAATGAAGGGGACTGCCGTAGTGGTAGCCTCCACACTGAGGCTGAGCATGACTGGTACTGTCTGGGTTTTGAATACATAGAACTTGGTGGCTGATTTTCCAAGCATGTCATGTTTTCTCAAGTGTAAAAGCATTCTTTTTCTCTGCTGTTTGGTTGGAGTGTTTGATGGTGCTACATTTTCCTTGTGGCTAGCCCCACTCCCTGGCCTGTGTTTAATTTCCTATTTGTGATGAAACTCAGAAGTAGTTAGTGAGTCAAATACCTTCCAAGGCTGTAGATTTTATCTTCTGCGTAAGTCTGTTTGCCTCTGCAGACTCTGTGTAGGACTCTTGGACCAGGACGTTGGCAACTGATAATGTTGAGGATGTCTTGCGTTTCAGGATGGCGTATGGGGAATTTACTATATATTAGTAGGGGAAAAATACCCCAACTGCTGGAAAACCGGAATGCAAACCTGCTGTTGTCTGGTTCTCTTCTGTGGTCAGCCAGCTGTGAGGCCTGAATCAAAAGGAATTAATTCAAGTGTCTGTGGAACTACTTGTCTGTTTCTGCCTGATCCTAAGGTGAGGTAGCATTGCAACCTCGAGGATTTGAGCGGGATAGAAAAAACTGATGAAGGTCAAAAGAATTGGCTTTGTGCTGTGAAAATAAAATTTTATGGATGAGTCTGTCAGAATCTCTGAAGAACTTCGACTATAACCATTCTTTGAGGGTTTGAGAGATTCTTAAAGTTACCAAAGACAGAAAGGCAGAAATTGAAAGGTCATTCCGTGATGTGAAACACTATCAAGAGTCTAACTCACTTAGTAACCAGCTGCTTGGGGTTTTTATATTGCGGTCAAGGAATCTTAGAGATACTACCAGGAGTGGTGACAAGAAACTCGTGTGCGCCTCAACAGAAAGTCACTAAAAGTACTTTCCATCCTTTTGTTTAATCTATAGATTACCAGTAGTTTAACATCTCTTATATTCTATTTAGAAAATATTCTTTGGTTNTAAGTGCTTATTTCTATCTTGAGCCTTGTCCATTTGAATTTAATTTACATGCAGTTGCCGACCATATCTTAAAATGCAGGGCTGAAGTTGACAAACACTTCTGTTTTAATACCACTTAAAATAAGTGTTCCATTTCTGCTAAATATTTATAAAAGGTTGTGAAGAAGATGGGTATAGTCCTGGTTACACAAGTGATCTCTTTTAAGAAGTCATCAGGAAGGTGATAAAGATGGAAGATGTTAGTTTTAGAAAAACAGTCTTGGTCTCTCACAGGCAGAACGGAAGGCAGGAGCTTTTCAGTGTGTCTTCCAGCGCTGTGCTGTCACACTCCTGTAACTGATATGGACAAACTTAGTATAAGTTTTGTTGTTAGGTGTTTCAATTTAAACTTGAGGTTGAAATGGAAATAAATAGTAAATATTTCTTTAAAACATAAATATAGAAGCTTATTGGTAACCGAAAAAAAAATTTTTACATACTCTTTCTCTGCTGTATTAAATAGACTAACAGGAAGTTCAAAGATAATTATGATCCCATATCTTAATGGAAATTACTGATCTCTTTTCTGATATATTGGTATTTTAGTAGGCTCACTTTATATGGAAATGTGTGAAATAATTGTTGAGATCATATAAGGATCATTGCCTAAAAATTTCATAAAGGTGTCTGTCGCCAGTTAGTAACACTTAAATGGCATCTGAACACACTCTATTTCAGTGACAGTTTCCAATAAAAAGAGAAATGTAATGAAAGATTATTGTGAAGGGAAGTATTTAAAACTCCACCTTATTTCGGTACTGTAGTACTTGGATCTGAATTGAGACTTCATCATTACACATTAGTACTGTTTCTGACTAATCACTGCAGTTAGTTTGACAATAAATGTGACATCACTTTATCTCAAAAGATTAATTGCCAAATCGTAAAGCATCTCTAGATGGAAAATAATCAAGTGTTCTGCTTTTGGTTATTGGCTTGTTTTCTTAACCCATTAATTCTGAGTCAACGTGTATCAGATTTAGATACAAATTCCCATTTTAGTATGCGTCTTATTACTACTGATTGCTAGTTTTTGTCAATCTTTATATATACTTTGACTTCCATCATGTCATTGTTATGTCAGTTATTTCATGTTTTCTTACTGAATTTTTATCAGAACTGATTTCATTAGTGTTCTGAGGTTTTTGTTTTCCTGGTTGTTACAGATATGCAGCATTCAGATTCTGGGGGCATCAATGGAGTGCCCAGATATTGACTGTCTTCATTGTTGTTACTTTGGGATTTTTCATATTTCCAAATGTTTCTAAGTTCCTTCTTTTCTGTTATGCTGTTCATTTTCAGTGTTCAGTAACAACTACAGAAGTAGTTAAATGTGGTAATGCCCCTTTTTGCAAATTAAAAAAAAAGGATCAAAAATCTCTAATATATTTGAAAGATGAAATCTCTTGTTTTAACCTAAAAATAGCTTACTGGTGTCTTGAAATGTGTTAACATTTTCCTTGTGCTGATGGAAATAACAGAAAACAAACCAATCAGAAATGTGCTTCTGTGGAATCAGTTACAAGTAAAATCACTTTATGACAAGGATGCTTATTTTGTATTTGTAAATTGAGAATTAAGTGTTACCGTAGACATGAAATAAGAGTGTCAACAGTCCTTGGCATTTCAGTGTTATGCAAAATGGACAAATTGTTTGGAGAACAGGTTTTTAAAATGTAGAACTATAGCTTACTTTGAAAATAGCTTAATTGGAAAATAGTTGCTCACTAATACAATATTTGAAATAGTTTTTGTTTTAAAATACTTCAGTCTTTTGAATGTTGTGGAGAGTTGTTAGTGTGGCTTTTTTTTTTTTTTAATCAGAACAAACCAACTTAAATAAATATATGCAGTGAAGTTAGTATATTCAAAACGGGCCAGGAAACATGTCACTGTCAAGAGCCAAGGAATTTGGTTTTAAATAGATAAATAAATTAGCCTTACTGTTTTTCTATAATATCTGATCACCAAGTCTCTTACTGTATGGTGTCTTCAAGAAGTAAAAAATTATGTCTTTCTACGTTTGGTGTCGACCTGGGGAGCGGTTTCTGAAACATTTTGTTTGTAACCACTGCAGTGGAGTAGCGCTAAGGTGTGGTTGCTTCAGTGTATTATGTTCTAGGTTGACTCTCAACAGTCTTTAAATTGGTGTAAAGGGAATTTGTGTTTTCTTTGTGTATTTGAGATTCTTTTTACCCAGACACACCACACTCACGTTGCAATGCTGATAGAACAACTGATTTCACATGCATGAAAGTCTGTATGATGTGGCAAATTTTTAATATTACAAAACTTTGGGGGATTGAATTGTGGTTTTAAGGTTTACTTAAGTGATGTATTTTACATTTTAGATTCACTGCCTATGTTCAAGGGGCTTATTTATCAAAGTAATTCTCTTCTCCCAAAATGCCTGAAAGATTTTATTAAAAATTTATTGTAAAGGTTAAAAGAAAGGTTGATGAATGAAGGAGAGGAAAAAGCTGTTCAGTGGGAGAAATGTGCACAAATACAACTTGATCTGTCACGTGTACCAAGGCTCCCACCTGGCAGCAAAGGTATTCACTTTAGCAGGCTGCTTTTACTCTGGAGAGGCACAAAGTAGTATGGGATTTGCAGGGGTAACTCTTTTGTAGCTAACTCTGGATGACCACATGGGTCTTGTTGTTCGTCTTTGCAAGTATACATAGTTTTAATGAACACTGATGGGGAGTTAACTTGAAGGTAGCTAGTTCCCCGTTGTATTTGAGCTATCTTTCTGCATAAAGGGTGTAGGCTACAATTCATTATGAAATAGGTGGAGGTAGTTCCCTGTATGTCTATATCTGCATAGCATTTATGTACAGATCTTGATCTAGGAGGAGGTGGGGAAGATGCATTGGAATAAACATTTCATGAAAATAAAATAGCATTTGATGCAAAATCATACAAAGTCTACTGTTTAAATGCATAGTTTGTCAAAACTCTACTACCACCATTCTCTTGTTCCTTAACGTTCTAATATATTTGATTGTTCCTGGTAAACTAACAATGCTTGGTTTTTTGGTTTTTTTTCTAATTGTATAGTACCTTCTCTACTTTTTGTCTTTTAAGTTTTATCATAAATTAATGTAGGACCTTTAGTGTTTAATATTAATTAAAATAACTTCATTTTTGTTCTTTCTGTTCTGTAAAAAGGTATCTGAAGAATTTCTACAAATTTTATCTTGGAAATTAGCTTATTCATTATGTTTAATTTTAGGAAATGGTGCTCTTGCAGAACATTCTGAAAATGTGCATATTTCAGGAGTGTCAACGGGTAAGTCATTTTTTGTAATGTTTAAATTTCATGCATGACTTAAATAGTAAATATTGAAAGCCACCTGGTATCTTATGAAGAGATATTTGGCTATAAAAATTATTACTGCCTTTTGCAGCATGTAATAAGGAATGAAGCAACTGGAACATGGAAAAATTCTCATAAGATAAAACTGATACCTGCATGCTCATGAACAGATTATGCCTTTCTAAGTGGACTGCTTAATTATTTTTCCATACAAACATTGAACTAAGAGAAAAGTTGGTTTAAGTTGAATTGATATTTTCTTTCCACAGTAAAGTTTTTGTGAAATGAAATTTACTGAAATGTAATTTTGGACACTGCTACTGTCAAATAATATAAATCCAAGAGTTATGCATTTCACCTGATTAGATTGAAGCAGTAACTGAAACTACTGTACCGTTGACTGCACAGTTTCCTTAATACAGGGGAAAAAAAGGAATTTTAGAACTCATGAAACTGAGAGACTGATGAGATGCTGGGAGAATATGGAGTATAAAAGCAGCACACATTGCTCAAAGGTTGCTGCATTCTCTTCCAGTAAGTTGGTCTCGGGCCTCTTGTGGGCAGCAGACACGATCGGAACTACTCTGTGTTAGTGATGTGGCTGCGTGGCCATTGTATAGTCTTTGTTCTTCAGCATTACACAGCATCGGCCAAACTGCTGGGCCTGGTTTATGATGCAGATACTCAGAATATGTGCAAATGGGAATATAAACACTTCTCAGCAGGTAGAAGAATACAAACCTGATTCTTTCCATAAGGAAGCTGCCACTAATCCCTAGAAATCAAACTGGATTTCATACACCCTTCTCCTAAAATGGGTCAAAATGCAAACTTGTCCTTATTGAGGAGAGCTTGCACATCTTACTGTAGTTATCCTTGCAGTACCTATTCAAACATTATTTTCCTATTTGTGCAGACAGTTAAGTTTTTGGATAAATGTACGTGATCAGTGGATGGTCTCTGTTACACTGCTATTTCCCTTTCATTGTTTGCCACTCAAAGACCGTTAAAAGTCTAATTATAGAAGATCTTTCTTATGCATTCTTGTGCTGCATCATGAGAAATGTTGTCGCTTTTAACAGTAACAGTGCTTCCAGTATCATATATAGTACATTTATGGCACACTGTAAGTAATAAATATTGGCATAGTTACTTGCTCCTGTTGGAAGAATTGTTGCTGGAATTGGAATGCGTGAGATTTACAGGCTACAATCCAGCTTTGCAACTTTCAGGGTATGTTTTAACAACCCCTCACCCCTTTGTTTACTGCAACAGTTGTGTCACAGGTCACAGTGCAGGCAGAAAAGATCTGCTGGGCAAGAGGTGAATGGAATTTTTGACTCTGCGTACAGTACTTTGGCCAGCCTGCTTGAATAGGCAATGCCAAGAAGAGCAGAACACAACGTACTTTCTACTCAAGATAACAGCAGCTGGTAGATAGACCTTTAACTACTGAGAAGAAAGATCAATTTAAAAATAAATAAAATAAAAAATTAAAAAAGAGAAAATATATATAAAAGTCGCTCTGATGTTTCTGTGTTCTAAATAGCTTTCCAGATGGGAAAAATAAATGTCACACTCTAAAGTTTCTGTCTTACTATAAAGTACAAATTCTTCACTGAGGAATTTTGAGATAATGGAGCTGGGTGTGGTCTTTAATGACAACCTGAGGAAGCTGTGTGGACTGACCCAGTGGCATTTCCTTACTGCTGTTTGTATGTACATCTTAAATGTTAGATGCATGGCCCAAGTATAAAAGATGGGGATGGATTACATGATTTTGTGAATTCCTTTTATATAAATTGGGTCCCCCAAATATATTTTTGAACTTGTAAATTACATGTTTCTTCAGACATACCTGGACAGCCTTATATTTAGCAGAACAGTTTTAAACAGGTTTTCTGTAAAATAGGACCAAAGACATCTGGCCTTTAATCTTTCAAAATCCGACTTTCACTTGGTGTTGGAACCAAGCAACTGATTTGCTTGGACAGTTGCTACAGAGACAGGATTTAAAATGAAATTATTGTCTCGATGGTAGATCTCCTGTCATACTGCTGCTGTAAGACTATATGACATACCTTTCTAAATTATGTTTTAATAGCACAGACCTCTGTGGTCTTTGGTATTTATGCTTCTGCTGTATATTATATCTGCCAAGTTACAGGTACACTAATATATGAGCATGCTTTTTCTACTAGCAGCAGTAGTGGAATGTTGTCCCTTGCATAGAGAACAAGTGTTTATGCCTTTAAAATGTGAAAAATTCAGAAATATTTTCAGGTCTGTCTTTGAGGTAGGTTGAACCATAATTGTCACAACTGCCAAACCAATTTCCCCATCTCCCCCACCTCTCCCCTCACTCTGCATTTTAAAGAACTTCAGCACTGGTTTAAACAGTTGTTCATAACAATTATATTTTTATATCTCTCTTTGTATTAAAAAATCTTTCTTTTTACTGAGTATGTCTCTGTATTGCAGAGCAAACTGCTTTAATTTGAAATGCTTTTTGGCTTGACCTGGAGCCAAAGATTGCCATGTCTTCTTCCCCTGTAGTTTTCCAAATAAGACTTCCAGTGGCTCCTGAGAGGTACAATGCAATAATTATCCTCCCTATTCATGGTTTAGACTTTATCGCAACATTATTCTCTTTTTACTCTAAGCTGTTTTAAACACCTTTAGATCATTTATCCAGCTGCATTCGTGTCCTTACCATGTCCAATATAATGCATACCTTATCATCTTGTGGTTCACACTGAAAGCTAATTCTTTTATCTTTTCAACTAATCTCCTGGCATTACTGTGAAGATAAATCCCTAATCTCCCTCTCCCTGCTTTTCTGAAGTGACTTTTTTCCTTGACATGTTGTTCACTCTTGCCACAGGTACTTTACTTCTCTAGATCTTGCTACAGAATTTTTGCACAGGTTTCTTAATGATTTTCTTGTTATAACTTCCTAGTTGAATTTGGTAAAGTTTTCATTGGCTCTCTTCTATTTACCAGTCAACATCCTGTAGGTAGTTTATGGCAATGTTCTTAACATGGGGCAATAAACGAATTTCAGAAAGGAGGAAATAAAGAAACTGTTGTACCTGTTTTTAAAAAGTTTACAAGAAAATCCATATATACCAGAAAATAATGTGCACAGCTCTCTTGACATATTCAGTCCTAATTGCAGTATTGTAATCTACGGATGAGTAATGGCAAAGCAACAAACAGAATTGCAAATATATTATTAATAAAATAAAGGTTCTCGAAGGAAGGTGTTTAAAACAGGTAGGAAATGGATGAGCAGAATTGTACCAGAGAATAAAAGGGTATTGAAGAGAATGTTGGAAGAGACAACACCCATGAAATGGTTGTGCAGGAGGGATTTCTCCCCCCCCCCTCCAATTCTTAGAGCATGAGATTTGAGAACATCTGGGGCATGCATCACTGGGTGTCTTTGCTTCTCCACGATCCAACCTTCTCAGTTACATTATAGTTTCAGAAGGTCTAGGAGAAACGTTCTAGTTAGGCAGAGGGTCAGGAAGTGGTTTTAAAGGTTTGCTATTATATTTATGAAGTATATTCCCTTTAAAACTCTTCTGTTTCAAAAGGTTATCCTTGATTTTAAAAATCTTGCTGAGAAATTATTCTCTTTCAAAGTGACAGCACTTCTGAAGTGCAGCTTCTGCACAGTTGATCTTGACCTTTATACACTTTTTAAGCAAATGAAAGATTTCTGTTGTCTCCCGAGTTATAAGTAAGCGATGTTTAGTGCATGAATATATACTGAGTATGCAAGTGCATTTAGCTTACCTAGCTGACTTGAAGTTACGGAGCTTGTAATTCCCTTTTCAAGTCCATTCTCTTTTTTTTTTTTTTTTTTTAACTCACGCTTTGTCACATACTTGTTTCTTCAGTTTTTTCTCCCTCCTACAGCACTTAGCACAGTGTTGTTCTACCTATATTTTTGTGCCCGTGATCATTCTTGCTTCCTCATGACCTCCACAGTCTGCTTCTCTCTTCCTATGTTGGATGCTGCTGCAAATGGTCGTATTTTGCCCTCAGTTCTTTAAAGTGAGTCTTAATGGAAAAGGAGAAAAAGCCATCTTAATAGAAGAGAATAGAAATTATAGGTGTATGATTGGTTCTGCAAACAAAGGATTAAAAAATTCCTGAATTCAAGTAAAACTAGGAGTTTTCATGGTACTCTGAAAGTATTACCTTGGCTATACAGGATTTTCGTGTGGAACTTCTTCCATTCAAACTTGTGTAACAAGTATAAGTTCCTGTTTGCACTGCTTCAGGGATTGGATTGAGTAGATGATGGCTGGGGATTCTATGCCAGCATAGGAGGTTGCCAAGCTAGCTGCATTGTAGTTTGCCGTTGCTGGCAGTATTTGTAGGTTCCTATGCAACAGACACATGCTGGACTTATATTTTTAGCATGTTTAAGTTTTTGGAGGTGAACTCTCTAGAACTGAACATCTATTGGATGGATCTTTTTGATGTATTTCAGTGCAAGGTTTACTTTTAAGGCAAATTTAAAAGCTTCTTTAGAGGTTCTCAGTGACAGAATCTTGTTTGTAAATATCTAATACCAGGTGACTGTTATAGTAGCATAGATTTCATCTGCAGGCAACTTACTTTAAGCTGAGCACTATTTCAGTAGTAACCAAGTAGTATGTGTAATTGTTTGCTAACATTTGCAAGCTTGGTACAAAATGTTCTATACATTCTTCTACTTTTTTGCATGTTTTTGTTTTGAAACAGTTAAAACCGCTATTTTACTTCAACAACTGAATAACCGGTTTTTCTTTCCAGTCCTTTTGTTTGATCTCTGAACAAATGTAAAGTATAACAAGATCATTTATGCAGGACCTGTGTTCCAAAATATCACGGTGTTAGAGCACCACCTATAGGGTTTGCTCAAAATTTAAAAAGAAAGTGAACAAAGGTGTGTTCCAGTGCAGTCTTTCTGTATTTTGTGAATTTTTTCGTCCCTAGTTATTAAGGGCAGGTCCTATGTTCTGTAGTTAAAGTATGTTAATACTTAACTGTGCAGCATGAATAAAGCTCTATAAAGAAACCTGAAAAAACATTTAAAACAATGTTCTCTTACAGCTGTATAGGAAAACAATACATTTACTGAGTTTTAGTTTTGCTTCTCTATTTAAGTGAATACGGAAAATTCAGTCTTTCAATGCTTCTAAACATTTTTAGAACTGTAATTGTTATGCCATATAGAAATATTTTAGAGTAATAATGATAATTTAACAGCATAGCTTCTTATTGTATTACACCCAGACAATAATTTCAGGTCTTTATAGTATTGCAAAATTATTTTAAAAGTTCAATTGCGCGTAAAAATGGAAAAAAACCCCCTTTTTGTAAATTACGTTATTACAACTTTTGCATTGTTCTAAATGCAGGTTTTTTTCATTGTTTGTTTACTGCATTAGTTCTGATTTATTACTATAATCAAATAGAAATTCTAAAAGCTTTTTGTGATTAGGCAATAATGAAAATGCTTCCTCATTTGTAATAGTTCTTGTGTTTAAATTACTGCATGTAAACTGATTATGCTACCAGTAAACTTTTAGAACTTGCAGGTCTTGGACTAACAGTGAGAAAATTGAAAAGCAAAGCACAGAGGGCAATTATTTTTGATGTGTTTTCTGACCACTGAAACTTGCTCATAATTTGAAGCTCTGCAGTGAGAGTACTCTAGCCTTCTTACTTAAATGAAGGTTGTGAATGGGCTATATGACAGGTGTTGGATATAAGGCTGCTAAAAGGAAAAAAACCTAGGAAAACAAAACCACCAACCCAAAAAATACATTACTTGAAATAAAATCAGCACAGCTGAGAACACTCCTCGAAAAGGAACAGCAGCCGAGTTAAGGCCAATACAGAAAGCTACGCTATAATAAAGTGAGAATACAAATGGCTGAGTTACTACAGTTGCATATAATTAGATCTATAAATACAAGCTTTCTAGTCCATTATCAGAAATGTAGTAACACAAGTCTCTCTTAAGAAAAATCTCATATGAACCTAACTTTTCCTACCTATAAATGAAGTGTGCTGCAGTAAATGCTCTTTGCTTTTCAAGCATTTGAAATCATGTGTATGAAGACCATTTCCATGCCAAGAACTGGGAGGCAGGTATTTAAATGATGGTCATACACGGACTTTAGCTAAGACAGAAATTATAACTACATGATTATTTAGTTTTAATTTATTTTTCACCTTCTAATGCACTTGTCAGTTTAAGGTGTAAATGTGTGGTTAAATGGAACTGAACCTTTGTGAAAGCTGAAAGTAAAATTAGGACACGTAAACTCTTTCACATTAATACAGTTGTCAAAGTCTGTATAGAATAATCTTTTTTAATTGGTAATAGTAATTGGTATGAGTAAGAACTGCTGCACTGGCAACATTGGACATCTTTTGGCTGAGATACTTCTTTACAAACTCCTTTAGAAGTTGGGTTTTTTTTAAAATTGGTGTGTCATCTAATTAGGGCTGATTGGTTGGGGTTTTTTTCTGTCCTATTTGCTTTGAAAAAAACTAATCAAAATTGCTTTCAATATATATGTATTTTTTCAGCTTGTGGAGATATTCCAGAACAAATTCGATCACCAAGCGGAACAATCACAAGTCCAGGGTGGCCCTCTGAGTATCCTGCCCGAATAAACTGTAGCTGGTACATCCATGCAAACCCAGGGGAGATCATCACTATAAGGTAACAGTGCTCCTGTATTGTCCTCATGGGTAAAGGAAGTACTGACTAGGCATGTTTAACTGCCAATTGTGTGTACCGGTTTCTTTTCCCTTCCTGTAAGTGAAGGATTTCGGTTTTGTCTGTTTTCTGTATTTCCTTTTATCTGATTTGCTTTCACACAGCCATGTAGCATTTGTTTTCAGCAGGAGAATTGGTGACTAGAAAGAAATGCTATGTGCTCATTTATTTGAATTATTTTGAATGTGTCTGAAATATAAGAATTTAATGATAAAAATGTAGAGAGGAAATTCTGTAATGTTTCGTGGCTATGAAGTCTCATGGTGTGCTTAAAAATATCAGGGACAAATAGTGAGTAAGTAGCTATGATTGCAGTTTTGGAAAGGCTGAGTTTTGATGCAGGGAGCTCCTCACAGTTTCACAAATCTTGTCTCTTTTCTAAGGTAGCAATGTAAAAAAAACTTGTATTGTAGGTTAAAGTACTCATCAGTTCATTTGCTATTACTGATTCCTTTTATTATCAAGATATAAGTTAATACTGCTTCATAGACTTGATCATGAGACTGCGTTACCTGCAGATTTACTTCAGTTTCCAGTGCAGACTTGCTGACCTAAGAAACTGCTCTTCGTTATGAAATACTTGCTGTCACATCAGTTACTTGTTGAAAGTATTGCTTCTTAATTTAAACAGTCTTTCTACTAAATATTTAACTGGCGTAAATGCAGTGTAAAGTGGATAAAACTGTTCAGCTACTAGAACGCTTTCTAAATTTTTTTGGTACTGCGTGATTTTTAATAAAGTTTATCTTTTTGCTTTCACATTGTTTTCTTCTACTCATACATTTCACATTTCATTTTTGATGATATTCTCTGTTGTCTGTACAGGCCTGTTTTGCCCAGACTGTCTCCCATCCCACTTCATTGCCATGACAGACTGTCTTGATACAATGTACTAATAATGTAATGGTCGCTGAGTAGTGCGACTGGGGGATAGTCTTACCTGGAAACATAATTTTGACCAATTTAGCTGTATTAATAATGTCATTGTCATAACTCACAAATTTATAAAATTAATGAGACAAATGAGAGCAATTTCAGTAACAATTTGTTTTTATATGAAGACTTAATGTGTTTTTTGTAGCAAAACTGAGCTGCTTTAAGTAGTGGATGCAATATCTTGTTTGACAGAATTAATTTTTGCTGTCTTCATAATAAAAAAGTATCACCACATTGTTAAATCTGATTCATACATGGGTAGAGAAGCTGCTCTTCTTATTTCATACCAAAAAACCTTACAGCTAATTTTCATTTTTATATGTAGTAATTCATCAGCTTGGTTGTGTAACATCTGGTTCAGTAGCAATTTTGACCTTTTTTCTTTTTCAGCTTTCAAGATTTTGATGTTCAGGGATCTCGACGATGCAGCTCAGATTGGTTAACAATTGGAAGCTACAAGAATGTTGAAGGCTACAGAGCATGCGGCTCTTCCATTCCCTCACCGTACATCTCTTCACAGGATCATGTTTGGATCAGGTTTCATTCAGATGATAGCATCTCCAGAAAAGGCTTCAGATTAGCCTACTTTGCTGGTATGTTTCAAATGATATCTAGTGTAATTTCATGGTTTCACTGTTTGTTTCATATTTCAAGAAGTATTTCCTTATAGTAAGATAATTCCCTTGTACAGGAAATACCTGTAGTCACTTCAAGGTTTATTGAAATCGGGTAAAATATACATTAGGTAAAGTATTTTGATCCCATGCACAAGTTGAGTATTCAAGGTGGGAATCAATGAGTATAGCAATAAGCAAAGTGAATGATTTGGGGAAGTTAGCCATTAGTAGTAGGCACCTGGAAGGTTTTTTTTCAACATAGTTTACAATTTGATATATTTTCATCCGACTCAAATTAGTTTGTTAAAGTAGTTAGGTAGACTTGTGAGTGTCATAAATACAGTAAGAGAGGGAAGAAATGGCAGGATTTTTTTTTTATATTTTGTCATTTGTATAATCTTTCCCATCTCCAGAGGGTATACTACCCTTTAAAAAAACAATCAAAGAAAACCCCACCACAGTAATATGATCGATTAATCTAGCCAAGCACAAACATGGTTCTGTATGGCCAAAATTTTTCTTGGAGAGTTAAAGCATATAATATAAACCAGTTATCAGTAATAATAGTTTGAGACTGTTTTGGGGGCAATTCTTGCTCTAGTAGATGTTGCCAACAGAGAGGAAGAAGCCAGTCCTGGGTCAAGACTAGTTCTGAACTTTTTCTGGCCTAAAGAAGTATTACAATTTTATGTTATAGAATGATTATCGTGTTCTGCATCCTGATTATCTCAAATACTGGATTAGATTCTGTACATCTCTTATAATTTTATGACTCTACTTTTTGATTCGTGGGTAAATTTTCCCGATGTAATGATTTCAGGATTGGTGATTAAAAATGCTAAATCAGGATCAAGTAGGCAGCTCTTTTCTGGAATGTATAAAAGCCTGCAGCTTAGGTTGAAATTGTATACTGTTTTGATACTGCACTATTCCCATCAGTATTTGTAACTCCATGTTATAGCCTTCTTCTCAGCCTCTTCCAGGTTCTGCAATGCAGAAGGATTGAGCTAGAGCATAGTCAGTACTTGAACAGGTTTAATGATGCATGTTCCACTATATTGCTTCCACCTATGGAGCACAGTCATTCAATTTAGGTAGGACAAGTCCAGTAGCTCAGTGTTACGAGTTTTGAATTCAAAGACAAGGTTCCATTTGCCATACAAATTTTATGAACTATGTGTATGTCTGTGAGTGTACTATATATATATATTTAAATAGGTATATATCTGTAACAGAACAAAAGGTGGTATCATTTATACTACATTTGTTCTTTGGGGATTTTTAGTGAAATCAACATTTTCTGAAAATTAATACATTTTGCTCTCCTTTCACTTTCTGTCACCAAATGTGTCATTTTAAACACTCTTCAGCAGTACTTACTACATTTATCATTCTTGTTGCTTTCATTTTTTCCTGCATTTGTTTTTTAAAATTAGTGTGTGTTAAATTTTAAAAATTGTATGTTGCACTTTTCTAAAGAAAAATTATTATTTTAAGGTAGAGTATTTATTTTTAATGCCTTCTAAGATATACCAAAGAAGAAAAAAGGGGAACAGAGGTATGTTATGACTTAACCTATCAGAGCAGGTTAGTTGCAGCAAGGAAAATTCAAGCTCGCTGTGAAGACTTTTATCATGTTGTGTAGTTAAGTACTGGGAATTTAAAAATACTTTATTGGAGAATGCGCTTAAGAGCCTAATCAAACTTCAGTTAGTCTTGTTGGAGAAGGTGTTTTGATTAGATGGCCTCCCTGCCAATCTGAATTGTTCTCTTGTAAAAAAAAGATATAACATGCTTCTCTTGGGAACATATGAATTCTAATGAGTTCGTGTTGTCTTTCCTGTTTCCTTTTTAAAATCTTAAGCATAGTGTTACTTGGAGTGGGTATATATTTGTCTAATTTATTTCCCAGATTTCTGCTGTGTAGGACCATCTGCATTGTTTTTTTGATTTTTTTGAGGATTGACCATGACAGTTTGTTTTATAGCCAGTTTTACAGTCTGTACTGTGGTTTTTATGAATACCGGTAATTTAAAATGATTCAGTGGTATTTGACTCAGGTAAATTGTTGCAAAGCTGAATTCGCTTGGTTCCCAGGTATTCTTCTGTGTTTAACATGGTTCGAACTTTGAAGTTACACATGTGGCAGTAGCCAGTATACCATATTTTCTTCAATAAAGGCATCTCTTGACATTTTTCCCCCCATAATAATAAAGAAAAAGAGCCCAGACCAGAAAAACCTACAAAAGCCACACCTCCACGTTTTCTGGACCATTATCTGGATCCTTAACTTTTAAAGTATTATTTTGTGTTCATGCAAGCATGTTTCTATGCATTTGCTGCGCTCTCGTCATAGTTACTGGCAGAGAGGCAGGAGCAAAGTGGGAGGAGGTGAGGGCGGGGGTTCCTGTTTAGTTATTGGTAATAATCTTCAGCTGTCAGCTTCTCTCTTCCCATAGGTCCTTTGGTACAAAGTAGGAATTTACAAAAGCAGAAGAGAGTCCAATTGCTTTTACAGCAAAGAATTTGAGGAGGTAACCAGTACTACAGCACAAAAATGTTTCTGTATTTTCAGTGATAGAGGAAAGAAACAGTATTTTTCTAACTTATTTTTAGCACTTTGGAAGTCAGATTTCTCAATAGCTATGAATGAGTGTTGTTTTCTTGCTTGGGTTAAAGTTATTTGACTGAAAGCAGCTAAGAATAAGGTTCATGCTGATGTGCTGACAGAATTTCAACTCAAAAATGTTCTTTCTGGAAATTTACTGAAAGTTGCCATAGTTTACGGAGACTTAGAGCAGTTGCTTTGCCATTCGGAAGTATTTGGTGCAGCAAATAAATACGCAACACAAATCATACAGTGCTAAACTCTAAAGAAGATAATTTTTTTTCTTTCAGGGAAATCTGATGAGCCGAATTGTGATTGTGACCAGTTTCATTGTGCTAATGGGAAGTGTATTCCAGAAAGTTGGAAATGTAATAATATGGATGAATGTGGAGACAATTCGGATGAAGAAATGTGTGCCAAAGCTAATCCTCCGACAGCTGCTTCCTTTGAACCTTGTGCTTCCAATCAGTTCCAGTGTCTTTCCCGCTTCACCAAGCTTTACGCTTGCCTTCCAGAGTCTTTAAAATGTGATGGTAACATTGATTGTCTTGACCTAGGAGATGAAATAGGCTGTGCTGTGCAAACATGTGGGCAGTGGTTAAAATACTTCTATGGTACTTTCAGTTCTCCCAACTATCCTGACTTCTATCCACCCGGCAGCAACTGCACCTGGCTGATAGACACTGGTGACCATCGCAAAGTAATCTTGCGATTCACTGATTTTAAACTTGATGGTACGGGTTATGGAGACTATGTCAAAATATATGATGGATTAGAGGAGAATCCACGGAGGCTGTTGCGTGTACTAACAGCATTTGACTCTCATGCTCCCCTCACCGTTGTTTCATCCTCAGGACAGATAAGAGTGCATTTTTGTGCTGACAAAGTGAATGCTGCAAGAGGATTCAATGCAACCTATCAAGTAGATGGCTTCTGTTTGCCCTGGGAAATCCCATGCGGTGGAAATTGGGGTTGCTACACAGAGCAGCAACGCTGTGATGGCTACTGGCACTGTCCAAATGGAAGGGATGAAACCAACTGCACCATGTGCCAAAAAGATGAATTTCCCTGCTCTCGAAATGGTGTTTGCTACCCTCGTTCAGATCGCTGCAACTACCAAAATCATTGCCCTAATGGTTCAGATGAGAAGAATTGTTTCTTCTGTCAGCCAGGAAATTTTCACTGTAAAAATAACCGCTGTGTGTTTGAGAGCTGGGTTTGTGATTCTCAAGATGACTGTGGTGATGGCAGCGATGAAGAGAATTGCCCAGTCATTGTTCCCACTAGAGTGATAACTGCAGCTGTCATTGGTAGTCTTATTTGTGGATTGCTGCTGGTCATTGCACTGGGATGTACTTGCAAATTGTACTCACTCAGGATGTTTGAGCGAAGGTAAGTAGAACAGATGGCCTTGAGAGCTCAGATATATTAAATGTTTTTGTATCTTTTTTTGTTAGTACTTGAAGCAGTTTTATTGCCATGCAGACATCGTTGCACATGATTTCTGAAAACGTTGTTCCTTTTTCTTTGGCAGTAAAAGGAGGTTAGTTAATCATAAAGTATCTTAAGTTGGAACATTAAGTCTGACTCCCTGCTCCTCGCAGGACACCTTAAACAACCTTGCTGAGACCTGTGGCTGAGTATCGTCCAGATGCTTGTTGAACTCTGACAGGCTTGGTGTCATGACCCACTCTCTCAGTGAAGAAAAGGGGACAGAAGTATTCTGATCACATAACTTGAGGTTAAGCTTTCAGATGTTACGAAAAAGAAAGTGTGGAAAACTGCAATTAATTAATTTGCAGTTAATATAATCCTGGTATGAGCTAGAAATACATTCTTGAATTTTTATAAACTATTATAAGTGTGGTGCTTTTTATATTTAGCCCATATTTTTTTCTTTTTTTTTTTTTTCTTTTTAAGGAATTTATTGGGTTGATCTTTTTTTTTGTGTTCTTGTTTCAGCTGGATAGACCCGTAGGAATGACTGAAGGACATAATGTATATTCATTGTCAATTAAATTTCAAGTAAATTAGCAAAACTTCATCTGATGAAATTTGTTATTTCAGATTATAATAGTCTGATGTACTTTTATTCTTTATATATAAATCAATGTCTTATGTATTCTGAAATTTCTCTTTTCTTTGAAAGATCATTTGAAACTCATTTGTCAAGGGTTGAGGCTGAACTGTTAAGAAGAGAAGCTCCTCCATCCTATGGACAATTAATTGCCCAGGGTTTAATTCCACCAGTTGAAGACTTCCCTGTTTGTTCACCAAATCAGGTAAGAGTTCAAAGTAGCAGGCGGACCACTTAAATTTTAAGGAGACTGAAATAAAGATATTGTAACTTTCTTCTGCATTCTTTTTCCTGTTCCTCCTTTCTAGTCAATACTGTTATACTAATGATTACCCATTGGACAAAATCATGATACAGTACACGGCAGTTTTCTTTGCAGGCTTTTTTTGTTCATAATGTCCAGATGTGTAAGTCCTCTAAAACAGGTAACTTGGAACAAACCAATGTCCCCTGCAGATCCCTACCCTGTGTGGGACACCCCGGGTTTGGTGTACATGAACACGTCTTGGAACAATTACAATTTTCAGAAAAACCGAGCTCGTTTAGACCCAGTTTTCATCATGAAACCTCACAAAAGTGACCTAAAGATCTTTTTTAGTGAAGTCTCCTGATAGAATAATTCTGGAAAGGCCAGACATATAGTGGCAGTCAGAGTTTGATACTGGAGCTTTTGAAAAGCTGTGCAATTAACTAATTTTTTTTTTTCTATTTAGTTTGACTTAAATTGAATTAAACACTGTTGCTTTGAATATATGTTAAATTATTTTGCAGAATTACAGTGTAAGGGTACTATATGGCAATCTTCTGTAATTAAACGTAAAAAATGTAGTTGTTTCATAGTCTCTCTGTGTAACCATGATTTCACACCCCATAAAAATATTGATGTATGTATGATAGTTTTGAACAATGAAAGAGTGTTACTGAATTCCCACTATGAAGACCAGTATTTCAGATAAGACTTGTGGTCTTGAAAACTGAAGTAGCTATACTGGGCAATTAACTAGAGTAAAAATAAGGAGTAGTAATGAGCATGCCATCATCTTCAAAAGTGATGAAGAAGTAATTCTGGAGTCACTGATGCTTCCATGATTAAAACTTCTATTTAACCAGTGAAGTTGCATGATTTAAAAACTGTGTTTTTCAGAGCAGAGAACATCAGTAAAAGTTTGAGGCAATGTAAATTGAATTCTGTAAATTACAGAACTCCAACTTTTAACACAGTTAAGCATTGTGGGGAGTCAGTATTAAGTCACGTTCAGTTTTGTTTGTTTTGAGTAATATATACATCTTAAGATTGCAAATCTTGGTAGACCTGAAGATAGTTGAAATTTCCTAGAAGTCTCAAGCTAGGGAAATCTTGGATATTCTAATTTGTTTGTAATGCTATCCATATAAAACTGATACAAGCCTTCAGAGCCGCGTTTTCAAGGATGAGTAGCAGTCTCTTCAGTAGCTTTTGAATTCAAATGCCATCGCATGTACTATTGGAAGGGAAAAGGTAGGTTGTGTGTGAAGTATTGTTTGGATACTCTGTTGTGTTGTCTGAAGGATGGTGGGAGGGAGCTGACGGTTACGGCATGAGGATGCTGAAGTGTTTGTAAACAAAGGGAAATATATATGCATATATGTTAAGGGTTTAAATTGGGAAAAAAATGGCTGTTCTGAAGAATATTCTGTATTTTTGCCATAATTTTCATTAAAAGTTGTGAATATGGACTTTATCCTGTAATTAAACACATTCATGAATATTTTCTACCCTGTCTGAGAATTGAGCTACTTAGCTGAGGCAGTGTTTGCTCCAAGTTTGAGGAAGGGATCTGCAAGTCAAAGGTTTTGTGTTTGTGTTACTTTGCAGTTGAAAAGTTATGCAAAGTTTTAACGAGAAAAATTCAGGCATGCATTCTTCTACAATTCAATGACTGGGGAACGTATACTGAGTTTGGGAAATGTGTGGGTTTGAACACATAATTTTACTTAAACAGAAGCATTAAAGCACTTTGAAACTAGAATTAATTGATTATGCCAGAATGGGAAAAAAAAATCAAACTACAAGCCTCTGCTGGAGAAGATATTTAATTTAGTCCCTTTGAGGCAATCCTATGGTAGTGGGTGGTCACTTGTGTTAAGTCTTTCTGAAAGATTTCGCTTTCAAATCCTGGACTTTTTGAGGCATGTTTCTATGTACTGTACTCTAAAATCCAGTGACTTTTTTATCTTCTTGGTAAGACTGTAGCAGATCTTGCATGCCTACTGTGCTGGGTCTGTGGTTTTGTAGTCAGTATTCCATATTCAGGTTACAGTGCCTTGCTTTTCACTTTGTCCTTACTTAGAAATCCTTGTTTTGGGCAGAAATGTACCTTATATATATTTCATTGCTCTTTTATTCCACTTCCATATGTATTTCCACGTAATTTGCCATTCATAATGGTTTTTTCCCCTCTAGAAAATCTAGATTTTGTAACTCCCACTTTGCTTTTAAAATAGCCTATTGCTGCATATACCAGATCCTTATTATTAAAGATGCAACATTTTTTTTGATATTTAGGGCACTACATTTTACTCTGTGGTTATGGGCTGTTTAGCACAACAGTTTTCACTCTTTCTTTGTTAGAACAATACCAATATACTGTCAACACTTGATTGTTTCTTGTCTTCTTATTTAGGCTTCAGTTCTGGAAAACCTGAGGCTGGCAGTACGATCTCAGCTTGGATTTACCTCAATCAGACTTCCTATTGCTGGCAGATCAAGTAATATTTGGAATCGAATTTTTAATTTTGCAAGGTCACGTCATTCTGGATCGTTGGCACTGGTCTCAGCGGATGGAGATGATGTTGCCAACCAAAGTACTAGTAGAGAAACTGAAAGAAATAATACTCACAGAAGTTTGTTTTCAGTTGAGTCTGATGATACAGACACAGAAAATGAAAGAAGAGACACAGCAGGAGCAGTTGGTGGTGTTGGTGCCACCTTGCCTCAAAAAGTCCCTCCTGCAACAGCAATAGAAGCAACAGTTGGAGCATGTGGGAGTTCCTCTGCTCAGAGCAGCAGTGGCAGTACCACGGATGGTGGAAGAGAAGTGACAAGTATAGAGCCCCCGAGCACAAGTCCCGCACGTCACCAGCTCACGAGCGCGCTAAGTCGTATGACTCAAGGCTTGCGCTGGGTGCGCTTCACTTTAGGGAGATCGAGCTCAGTGAATCAGAACCAAAGTCCTTTGAGACAGCTTGATAATGGGGTAAGTGGAAGAGAAGAGGATGATGATGTTGAAATGTTAATTCCAGTCTCTGATGTAGCATCAGACTTTGACATGAATGACTGTTCAAGACCTCTACTTGATCTCAGCTCAGATCAAGGACCAGGGCTTAGACAGCCTTACGGTGCAACACATCACGGTGTAAGGTCATGCAGTCGAGATGGCCCCTGTGAGAGCTGTGGCATCGTACACACTGCCCAGATACCCGACACTTGCTTAGAGGCAACAGTGAAAAATGAAACTAGTGACGATGAGGCATTATTACTCTGCTAGGTACGGATTGTTTAGGAAAGATTGTGTACAAGTTGGAGCAATATCTGTCATTGTTTTGTACTTCACAGTTAAAACTAGTTTTTAGCTTTAAAAAATCCAGGACAACAGTATGTTAAAACTATTTTAGCCTGTGTGGTTGATTAAACTTTTCTTATACTGGATGACATTATGGAACTAGTGGAGTGAACATTTTAATGGCTCCGAATACATGATGTGTGTATCCAGTATAATCTTAAAGATTACTCTTTAAACTGAAGTTTTCCCGGTTAGTTTCAAATTTAGTTTATCCTGGTACTGTAGTTCAAACCAGAAACATGGCTGCTCAAGACTCATTTGGCTGCCTGTTTAACCCCATATTAACAGGTGAATTTGTACAGAATTCTTTTCATTTAGGAATTGACTCTGTTGTATTATTGCCAACATACTTGTAACTTAATATACTAAGTACTGGTAAGGATTGTTAATGTAAAATACGTACTTTTCTTTGAGTTTATACAACATTTTGTCTAAATATTCTTAAATTTCATCATAATGTGAACTTATTTAAAGGGAGGAGAAACTTTCTTCAGGAGCATTCTTTTTCTTTCAGAAGTACAAAATGCAATGATATAGACAAAATAGACAAACTGACGGCAAAAGCTTTTATCGCACTGACTTTCCTAAACTGCAGTCTAATATGGTACAGCCAAATTGTATGTAAAATCCCCAGTTATTGGTCTTTCTGATTTGAAGTAAAGGGCCGAAGATATTACAGTATGTGTTAGTTCTTTAAATATTCGATATGTACAAATACACTACAGAATAAGTTCCAACTGGTAATAGATCTTTCCCTAATACTGTAGGGTTTAAAGTTTGTTTGGACTCAAGGGATTTGCACTAAAATCATATTAAGGTCTCTAATGAGCTTAGTGCACAAGCACTATCACTTTAAGTACTATTATTGTCTAATATTGCAATGGCTATATATTTCCATGGCTCTTTTCTTGGGGTGTTGCATTTTTGTTGCAATTGAATTTACTTTACTAATTCCCTATTTATTCGTTGTATTTAAAAACTAGTTTACTCAGTTGCAGACTGGTTGTTTTAAAAAAAAAATAAATCCCTTTTAGTGTATTTTTTTATGATGTTACATGTTGGAGCAAAACAGATCAGTGAGGAAAGAAGCTCATAATTTCCAATTTTGTGATAAGCAGGTTAATATGTGGCTACTAGTGTGACAACAAGAAACTACACCTTTTAAAAACAAAAATGTCAACTACTGTTTTATTTATTCTTTGCCAGTCTGTTTTTAGTAGGCTTAAAGATCCAGTATGAAATGTATTTGTGTGTGATTGTATGCTATTTATTAAATTTTAAATACTTCGTTGAATGTCATTTTAAAGCATGTTTAAAGTCTTGTGCATTTCTGTCGTGTTATGCTGTCGGGCAGAACTGACTAAAATTTTAATATGTGTCAAAATTAAAATTGAATTTTTGTTACGTTTTTGAGGTACTTTTAAAGATAAATCCAAGGTCTGTCTGGCTTTTTATTTTTTTAAAAATCCTCATCTCTGAAGTACAAATCACATGCAGAAGAAACAAACAATTGAATGGATTCCAAAGTGCATATGTCTTCTCCCTCTTCTCTTCATTCACAGACACTGGGATGAGAAAAATAGACGATTTTACCATCTGGTAGATTTTTTTTTTTTTTCCATGAGAGTTAGCAGGTAAATTCTGAGTTAAGGATACAATTGTGTAGATTTGTGCTTTTGAGGAACCTTATGTGCAATACAGTTGTAAAATACTTTATTATAATGACCCACGAGGTTTCAAGTTTCAGAACAGATCACATCACACTGGTACCAGATCAGGTACAGGTTGGCCCATAATTACACATACTCAAGTAAAAGTCATCAATGGCCATTTTTATTCACATTGAATAATATCTAAATCTGTGGGCAGTCTCTAGTCTGATTTCAGTAGCGTTGCTTATAGAGCAGGCAACTTTGCAATAGGAACATGGTAACGCACCCTGAAATATATGTGAAAGATATATCCTGGTATAAAATACTGGGTTTTTAAACCTTCCTAACTAGTTGTCATTAGAAACTGGTTACAGAAATGCTTGTCCCTGAGGCAGATGAATTTTGAAGAAAGTCTTCACTGAATACCTTTGGTATAAAATACACATAGTGATCTAAATTTGTTCCATTAGATGCCCCAAATAGCATGTACCTATGGACTCCATATTGCAGATGTAAAAAGAACACAATGTTTAATTTGTTTTAACAGAGAAATGCTACACATTTAACTGAGAAGTTGGATTTGATTGAGAATTTGGAAAATTGTAAATAAAATTCATATTTGTATGAGGCAAATTTGTTGCAGTGATTTTTTTTCTTAGAGATACTAAAAGGAGTGATCATTTTTTCTTATGAGTAATATATTAGTGGTTGGGGTTGTATTTGTTTGGTTTGCTTTTACAGTGGCTTCTGATAAGTCATTATTTCGCCATTTCTTTTTATTCTGCTGAGCTTGAATTAGTGTTTTGTTTAATTGATTCTCTAATTTAGCTGTGCTGCAATGCTAGGGCATTTTGAACAAAAGTAGGAATTATTTACTGTGGAATTACTTTATTTTCTGTAATAAATCACTTTCATCTGGAAGCTTTGAAGAATGTAGGTTATTGTGAGGCAAGTTTTCTCCTCGTGTACAGTGTTTTAAGTATGGAAAGGATTTGACATTTTTCCTTTTCACCTATTACACTTTTTTTGTCATTTTATTTTGCTTCCAAAGTCTATATTCAGTAGAAGTTCAGCAGTATTGCTGATAACTTTTCTTTCAAAATACCTGGAGCTGATGGTAGAATTAGTTACAGGATCATGTGTTCCAGTTCCCATCCAAATGCCAAAGCAGGAACTTGTGTCAAAGCTTGGATTCAGTCTAGGAAAATCACAGTTCAAGTTAGGACACAAATACTTCATCAGTGAGTCTTTTTATTAAATACTTGTGACAGATCAAATCGCAGCTTCTACTATTGGGATGAGTTTTTGCATCCTGTCTGAAAAGTGCATGTTTCATTCTCCTGCAGCTATTCTACTAGACAGTTGTCCTGAGGAAGTGCAGCACATTTCCCATAAATCTTTTAAGTCAACAGCTTTAATCTTCCTGTAATTGGGGTGAAGCTTTTTGTGGAGTGTTTTCTGTCGGGTTGTGCAGGTTTTTTGATTGTATCTCTTTTTTTCATCACCTGTGGGTTTCTGAAAATAAGCAGTTGGTAACCGAACTTCTCCAGGACATCAGCTACAACTCAATTGCCCAAAAAGGCGCTAAGTTCTGAAAGGACAAAGGGGAAGAAATCTGTCTTGTCCCTTTGCCAACTCGCCGAAAGTATGGAGAGGTAAGCAGATGGATGGTTAGAACTCTTCCCCTTTTATCTTCCGTTGGGATTTCACTACTGTGCTTAGCTTTCCCTCATCAAAGTAAATTAAAGTCCATAATTATTGGAATTGATATAGGGAAGTTTTATAGCCCAGCATTCATGTTAATATGTGTAGTCGAGGCTCCCATTCACATGCAGTGTCTCCCTATGATCTCTCTGGTGAATAGTAGCATGAGGGAGGAGAATGGAGTATTCGCTAAACTGAAGTATTATCTAAGAATTCAGAAAGACAAGACTTTGCACACCAGTGATGGTGGAAATAGGAAGCATGGCTCTATAAATAGTCTTGGTTACTGGTTCCTAATCATGCCTTGTGAAAGGGCATTTGGCATTACCAAAATTTAGCTGATCTTTGTGAATATCCAGGTACAAATTAGTGTTCATGACCTTGTGACCAAGTGGCATCATATTATCCAAAAAAACAAAGGAAAGATACAATCTGAAATACTTGATTCAATTTGAAAGATTTTTTTTTTTTTTCAGTTTATAGTTATCTTGTGCGCTGCTTGTGCAGGAAAGAAAGAGATGGAACACAGGAGGCAAGACCAACTAAGATGAGTCACTGGATTTTGAATTTGAATGAGGGAAGAATTGTAATAAAATGGGCTAGAAACTCTGAAGGGATATAATTGTAATCTGTTACATTGCACGCAGGTGTTTTTTGGTGGTTTGTTTTGAGATCGGCAATTACAGGACACCCTCCAAAAATGTAGGACATGTCAAATCAGGAATGTATAAGAGCAGAAAGGAGTTCTGGTTCAGTGTGTACTTTCTAGCAATAACAATTTGTTAGCAAAATGTAAAGGACAAAGGAATAAACTTTTTTTAAGGAATACAGAAATGATCCCTGAAATAACTACACATTGCAGATATTACCTGCCAGAGGCAGATACCTGAATTCAGACCAGAAATCTCGGATTTTGTTACAGCATTGTTGACTTGTGATTTAGTAGAATTGCATTCATACTTTTACAACTAAATAGCTGTGCATCTAAAGGTATGCCAACAGAAATTAAATAACTTTAGCTGCTTCTCTGGGTGCATAAAATTGAGGAAAAACAATTGGTAATTTTTTTTTTTTAAACTGTCATCTTTCCTGTGCTAAATTAACAACCACCTTTGACAGCCACAGGTGGAGAAAGTGGTTCTGGTGTACCAGAGGAAAAACAGTCAGAAGCTATATACAAGATAGTGAGGAATGTCATAAACAAGCATCTTATTTCTGCAGTGGTCCTGGCAAGGAACAGAGATGTTCAATTTTGCTTTCTCTTGCCTAGTATGTTGGCCAACAGTTATAGTTCTGTTTCCAAACATAGCTAGTCTCTGCTTCTGTTGTTAGGTTTCTTGGAGTTGAAAAAATCCCACCTATGAACTCACTTTCTTTGATCCACCAGGAAGTAACTGACACATATGATGAGTCTTTTTTTTTTTTTTTCCCCCAGAACATCCTGAGACTTAGAACTTAAATGCCTGAGTTGAACTGTTTAAAAAATGGACATTTTATTGGACCCTTACTGAGGCAAGAGCAAAGAGCACAGTATCACAGTATTAGGGTTTCTTAGATGCTTCTGTACTGGGTTCCTGGTCATTCTTTCTTCTTTGTTGGTTCTGCTCTTTGTGGTCCATCATTTGTGTTGAGTAAGTTCAAGGAGGAAGAGACATTTGGCCTTATGAAAATGAGAGGGAAGAGTCACTGCCTATTGTTGCTTTAAAAAGTAGGATGATCTTCAGCACAAGCACAGCTTTGACTACCTTGATTGGTGTCACACATGTGGGTCCCAAGGCTGGGTGCTAACGGGCTCCACCATCACTTCCAATGTATTTAGGAAAAGACTGGCACTAGGATCTTGGATTCCACTTTCCAGGTGCAATTACATGTAGGCCATCTGGTTTTGTTGAATGAGTATTAAATTCACACTAAGGAGTGTGAAAGTAAATCCCAGGTGAAAAGGCGTTACATGTTCTTCATAGGGGTTGCAGAGAAAATGCCTACTTGAGTATTCAAAGTCCTTATGACTTTCTGAATGTGGGAAAAAATAACTATTCTTTCCCTTCTGCAAACCAGAATTCACCTTAGATTGACTCTTTTTTGCACCAGTTCTCCAAAACCAAATGCTTTATCCAGCATTGCTAAAAGCTGTTGGTATTTTTCTGTTAGTTTTTTCATTGAAAATAAGGTTCATGATCCAGTCTTTCTTCCTTGGAGTAGCTGTCAAAAACAGAAAATACGATTAATAAAACATGTCTTCGTTAGCTGAGCTTTCTTCCCACTGCTCATTATCAATCTCTATTTTCCTTCACAAAACATCTTTATTGTTTGTTCAGAAACCTGTTTGTGTTCATCTTCTGCATTTTGAGATTTCACCTGCACCAACTTTAATTTGAAGATTAATGCCAGTAAAGAGTCCTTGGGTTAAGAAAAAGCTGAAGACTAAGTGATGATAGAAGAGCTTTACAGAAATAGGGTGTGGTAGAAAAGATGTGAAAACGAAAGCAAAGGGAAGATGGGATAATTAATAATAAATAATAATAAGAGTAAGATGGGATAATTAAAGCAGAAGTTAAAAGCTAATTGCATTTTATGTGGGGAAGTGGCAGTTAAAAGTTTCAGGGGGAGGTGGGTGAGTTTGTGTCTCAGAAGACTTTAAACTTATTGTGTCTGCATTGTAATGACTTAGACAACATCCTCGAGGCCTTCTGGATGTTCCAAACTTCAGTCTTCCATTTTTTGCAAACTTATCCTTAATTTGCTGAATTATTTTCATTTGGTGAACAATGGATGTGGACTAGGTTTCCTTCAGGGTTCTTCAAATGGAATCAGTGAATCATTAGGTTACAGAGAAAACCATATGATGTACTTCTCAAATAGCTACATTAAACAAGACATTCCAGCGTTTAGATACACTGGTCTGATTACGTGACCAATGTGTCTGTCCTTGAACAGGCAGCAGTCACCAGTATTGAGGCCATGCTGCTGAGAATGCAGCTGTGCTGGGCAGGGCACGTCTCCAGGATGGAGGATCATCGCCTCCCTAAGATCGTGCTCTATGGTGAACTTGCCACTGGCTGCCGCAAGAGAGGAGCCCCAAAGAGGAGATACAAGGACTCTCTGAAACAGTGCCTCAGCCTTGGCCATATTGACTACCATCAATGGTCCACTCTGGCCTCCAATCAGGAGGCATGGAGGCACATCATCCATAATGCTGCTGCTACCTTTGAGAACTCACACAGAATCAGTCTGGAGGAGAAAAGACAACACAGAAAGAACCGTGCCTCGCTGACACCGACTATGGAGACTTTCTGCTGTGCCTTTTGCAACTGGACTTGCCTATCTCGCATCGGCCTCTTTAGCCATCAGCGCGCTTGCAGCAAGCGTGGGGAGAGCCCTCCCCAAATCTTCGTTTGCGAAGCCTAGCCCTGGCCAGTGTTTAGATTTCTAGGATTATTTGCTTCAACTTCAGATGTGCAAGTTCAGGGAGACTTTCTGCAATGTCTCTCAAATCATTGAACTACTATGTAGTATTTTAGGATGAGTAAATTTTTCCTAACAGGACACATCTGTGCACAGTTGTAGTTTAAGCCCAGCTGGCATTTAAGCACAGCACAGCCGCTCACTCTCCCCCAGAGGGAAGGGGGAGAGATTTGGAAGGGTAATAGTGTGAAAACTCATGGGTTTGAGATAATGGAAGTTTAATAGGTAAAGCAAAAGCTGCACATGCAAACAAAGCAAAACAAGGCTTTCATTCCTGGCTCCCCAGAGGCAGGCACATGTTCTACCGTCTCCAGGAAAGCATGACCCGTAGCACTGACTTGGGAGAATGAATGTCCTCCTTGGAAGGACTTTATGTCAAATGTACCTCCCCTCCTTCTCCCAGCCTTATATCCTGAGCATGATGCCTTATGGTCTGGGATATCCCTGTGGTCATTTGGGCTCATCTGTCCCAGCTGTGTTGCCTCCTAGCCCCTTCTGCACCCCCAGGTCCTTTGCTGGTGGGGCAGTATGAGAAGCAGAAAAGGCTTTGATGCAGTGCTAGTGCTGCTCAGCAATAATGAAAACATTACTGTGTTATCAACATCGTTTTCAGTACAAATCCAAAACACAGCCCTATACCAACTACTATGAAAGAATTTAACTCTCCAGCATAAACCAGTTCACTGGTGCAGAGTCAGTCACTGATTACAGAGCAAATATTTGTTTTAAACTGTGCAAAGAGAAGGATAAAAAGAGTAAAATATGTTGTGGGTGAGTGAATTAGGAGCTAGAAGCCCTGTAGCAGCAGCAATACATACTCAGTGATCACTAAGAATATGGGGCCATGGGGCCAGTTGTCTTCTCACAGTGTTTTTAGGATTATTTCTGTCCCAACAGTGGTATTTCAGGCTATTTTTTCCAGGGACTTCTGAGCTGCTAAATATTAAATATTTACCAAATATATGTAATTGTAGCTGATGTGAGATTATCTTGCTGGTCTAAATAGATTAAATAAAAGGACCGCTTACACAGAATGTTATGTACTAATACCTTATTTAAAGTGTTCAAAACCACCTGTGGGGTAAATCTAGTTTTCCTAGGCACAACGTTGTAAGACCTGACACTCAGTTACATTGCCAGTTTGCAGGCAGTTCTGCAGATCTGAGTTGGGCACGAAGTTACAGTTTGGAAGGTTTAGACGCTAACAAGGTGGGTCCACAAAGCCTAAATTAGCCAGGAGGAAATCAGAGGCGGAGAAACGCAGCTAAAGCCTGTTGCTGTTCAGAAACAGACATAAATAGGTTTTTGAGTTGTACTACTCTTCATGCATTTAGGTGTCAAAGTCATGTCAGTTCTTTCCTGTGCAACGCATGCAAAAAGGGAACTGAATATCTTGGTGTGTACTATAATCTGTTGTGATGTGACTGACCTGCCTTCAAACCTCCCTCTGCCCAGTTTGGTGGAAGGATTTGATGAGGAGCAGTTTGTCACTGCCACTAGCCCAAGAGCATACTCGGAAGTGACGAGGTGTCATGTAGAAACTCCTTTCACAGCAAGTACTAAGTATTCATTGGCCAGGAAGAAGTGGTAAGAAAGTGGCTGTTTTCAGCTGGCACTTTAGGCAGTGAGGTGGAGCTGAAACTTCAGCATTAGGGTGAAGTCTCTGCCGACAAATACTGAAAACTTCATTGAGGCTGTTCCACATTAAATCATTAAATATCCACGGGGGTGGGCATATGAACTTCACTGCTGTACCCCACTTGACTGCACATGATCAAATGAACCGCTGACTTTGATAACCCCTTTCCTCACTTAACAAAGGTCACTTCATTTATACAAAGTGAAACTTGCACCTGAGACCCATTCAGATCCCTGGCAGGTCAGCTATTCTGATGCGCATTTGCATGTTGGGAGAAGTGAGTTCACTGCCTTATCAGCAGCAGAGATTCAGAAGTATAGCCCCATTCTGGTGCCCACTGGAACCTCTTCTGCCCTCACTCTATAGTGTTGGCAATTGCTGTCTTAGTTTGACTTCCCTCTTGCATCGTTATTCCCCAGCTCTTCATCTGAGTAATCATAATGCTGTAACTCAACTGTTCCTGGCTCACCAATACCATTGTAATTAGCGAGCCAGAGTTCCTGCCTGGACTCCCATCCCAGTACCCTGACCGTTGTCTTTTTAAGAGTTTTAAATTCAGCAGACAGGGTAGGTGCAGGTTGCCGTTTCCTGCGTGTTCAGCGCTGCACAGCTGCCTCAGGAGCCTTGGGGCATTTCACTTTGTTATTCTCATTCTCTTTTCTGTTTTTCCAAATGAGTTTTGAGCTTGTTTGGTTCTGTATAGTGTGATGAGTACCAGTGGGTCTCTGTCCCACCACACAGAGGTGAGGTGTAAGACAAGATACTTTGGGATGAGCAGATAGGCAAATGTATGGTACTGCTTTTCTGCTCATCATAAGGGAAGGAACAGAGGTGACACACTGACAGGAGGGTGAACTTTTTTCCAAATCTCACATCATTTGTCAAAGTGGCTTTTTGATAGCATATGTATGCACCATCTCACAGCCCCCAGAGACAGTGTTCTGTCTGCTGATGCCATTGTCACTGAACTGGAAAAGGTGAGGGGATGAAGTTGCATGTGCTCAGCAGATTTAGGGACACGCTTGAGCAGTGTCACTTCTGAGTATGCAAACCTAGGGTCATGAGAGAAGTGGGAAAATTCCATGGAAAATGGTGCCTCTGGGGTGGCACAGATTATCTTCTTCTGCACCAAGCCTTTAGCTAATTTTCCAGTTGTCTTCATTTTACTGTTCCACCTCTTTTTCTGAGTATATGTTCTGAAACACAGAAGCAGCATGTCCTCATTGAGGTCATGCCAGCCTTGTGTGAAACCCACTGCAGACGGCCTGACTTCCCCTTTTCCCTGGCCCTCTGGAGCAGGGAAGTGTGAGGGGCTGGCACAGCCCGGGGGCTGCTGCCAGGGCTGGATGGAGTGAAGGTGGTTGTGCAGGCAGCGGAGGGTGCGGGGAGCACATGGCTGGTGGGGCAGGTGGAGCAAGGCACGGGCTACCGAAAGGTGATCTTCACAACGACCTTGGCACGTGCCCATGGCTTGCCCCTCAGGATAGAGTGCTGTCCAAGTAGTGGCATTGTGGGAGTGAAGGAAGCTGTGTTTGGATCCTGTGGGCTGTGTGTCCCAAATTGTCTTCTGAGAAACAGTTCGGCAGCAGTTCCTGATGGACAGTGTCCTCCAGCAGTGGCTCAGTCCTGTGACCACAGTGTGGACCCTGCTGTCTCAGCTGAGAAGGGTGTGATGCTTGGACCACCACAGTGCTTGCACTCTGCCCCTCAGCACAGGCAGGTCCTTGGATGCAGCTGCAGGGAGCTCTGGTCACTCTTGGGCTCCCCAGCCTCTTCTCTGGACAGCTCAGGTCACACTTAAGTTTCCTCAAATGTGGGTGCAAAGAGCTTGGCTCACCCTTGGGCATCACAAGGCATTGAATGGCCACACTTTCAAAGCATGCTGGCACGTTGCAAACCCCCAGGTGCACGGGGCAGGCTGGAGCAAGTGCCATGAGACCCCCTGGATGCCTGGCTCTGCTCTCCCCAGGCAGAGTCCGAAGCAGAAAGGACCTGATGCCAGGGCTCTGCCACCATGCAGATCACCGAGCCACACTGCAGGTGGGAGGTGGAGCTGCCAGGGGCAGGGGGGCAGTTCCTCCAGTGTCTGTTTAAAGAGCACGGTGTGGTGTGTGTTCAGGGCCATTTGGAGATAACTGCTGCTCTGGGAGGAGGGTGGGCAGTGAAATACTCTCAGGCAAGAGCAACTTTCTCAGCGGAGGCCTCACTCTCGCCTTCTAGGCTGGCATGCCACCCCAAAAACAGGTTCAGCAGAGACTTCTGATCAAGGGGGGGAAAGTTGTGAACGATGACCTCTCTGTGGTGGCTGATGTGTACGTAGAAGATGGAGTGGTGCAGCAGGTGGGACCAAACTTAAACCCAGAACCCTCGACTGGACTTGTTGTGCTGGATGCGACCAACAAGCTGGTGATCCCTGGGGGCATCGACACTCACACACACATGGAGTTCCCTTTCATGGGTAGCAGGTCAAAAGATGATTTCTATACCGGAACCAAGGTGGGTGCATGTGCTTGTCTGTGTGTGCATCTGCTCTTTCGCAGAGGGCGATGTCTGCTGGTTATTCAGCATTACCTCTAAATGAGTGTGAATCAAGCACAAGCAATTGTTGCTGTCCCTTGACTGGGACATTGTCATAAACTTTTGGGGTACTCAGAGGTCCACCTTCAACAAGTATTTTATATGGGTTCCTTCAGAAACTATTCTGGCTGCAGGTAGCAAGTGTTAAGGGCAGGCATTTACCCTGGCTGTCAGTGTGCAGGATACAACATGCATAGGTACGTGGATCAACCTTCCTACTTTTCTGAGCAAAGGTTAACTAAAGCAACAATTTAAATCCCCACTTCCATTGGAGCACTTCTGTGGTAATCTGATGTTTCTTCTCTGTTCGCATGGGGGAATGCACGCTTTTCTTCTGTCATTCACTTTGGAGCTTACTGTGTCTCTCAGAGCAAGTCCACTTCAAATAAACTTTCCAGAAGTACCTAATTGCTCTCAGTTTAACCCTTGGAGTGTTTCGGGGGTTTTTTGGTGGTCGGGGTTTTTTTCCAGCTTTTTAATTGATCTCATTATATTCCCTGCATGTGAATAGAGTATCAATTGCTCATATTAACAGTATTATGCATCATCTCCATACAGTGAAAATGCAGAGCTCCCCAAAATTTTGAAGGTACTTTTCTAAGAGCTTTGCTGTGAAGACTAAAATCTTTGCTCACAGAAGGGATCACATTGCCCTACTTGGCTTTTCTGTTAGCCAGCACCTTCAGGGAGCTTGTTTATATCTTGTTCCTCTCACAACAGAACTGGGGTTTGCTAAAAAGCAGAAAGTAAATGTTTTTTGAGGTTTTTTGAATAACTTTTGAGATACTGGACAGGGAAGCTGCAAAACAGAGACTGCATACACAAAACAGAATGTCCAGATAGTCACTTTTGTGCCTACAAGAAGATTCGAGATCCAGCTTAGTGATCAGATAGCAAGTTAGATATTGTGGACCCTCTTAACACAGGTCAAAGTGTGGAAAGTGTTCAGAGCTATTCACTGAAGGTCATCTAACAAATATTTTGGCAAGAAATTCAAGGAGGCAGAGTTGTGTTCCAACTATTGCAAAATATGCTACAATTATTAGCTAAGATTTACCCATTCAGTTAAATAAGTAAAGACACCTCTCTACAAAGAGAGGGGAAAAAAAATATCAGGGATAAAAAGAGACTTTTAGTGGACTTACAGAACCCATGAAATTTTTTTTCTTGAAGTCTATAAATATTCTGTAATTTTAAATCCTGTTCAACAAATAAGACCATCAGTCTTGCTGAAAAATATTTGACAGTTTGAACAACTTTCCTTGGAGAAAGTGTTTTTTCTGAATTCATCACAGATTTACAAATACTTATGTAACTCTCCAAACTTCTCTTTTTGCAATATATACTGACATACTTACAATTTTCCTTCTGAGTGCTAAGTGAACAGGAGGGAAGAGACTGATCTAGGAAAAGAAAGAGTAATATAGCATGAATTTGAACTGTGTATATTTTGATCTGAAGTGGTTGTACCATTGTGCAAAGGGCTATTTTTTAGAGGAATAGAGAGGATTTCTCTTTCTAATCTGGAAGAGAGCAACAATTTCAGCAAAGGAATTTCTATATGGATCAATTTCTGTTAGTCGAGGATCTGATTTCTCTGAGTGGCTCACAAAAATCTTTCAAAGGGAAAAAAAAAAAAAGATAATTTTGCATAAACGA
>VWZG01000813.1:1009464-1058482 GCA_013396735.1 Grallaria varia
AAAGATAATTTTGCATAAACGAGTAAAAAATACAGGTTAAAAAGCAATTTTTGATCCTCATACATCCCTAAAGTAAGGGAGGAAGTATTTAATTACTTGAAAAGATTTATGTGAAGGATGTAAATACTTCATTCTCTTTAAAAATCTGCTACACAGTTTTAGTAAATGATATCCTGTCACTAATAAAAATAACTTTAAAATACTTTTACAAACCTTTTGCTATTAAACAAGAGTTTGAAGATTTTTACAGTGTGATTCAAACTGAATTAGGTGTTTTGATTTTTTGGTTTGTTTGTTGTTTTTTTTTTCATTTTCCATCTGCTCCTTAGTACTTTCTTGTCACACAGGGTTGTTTTATTGCTTGTATAGATTCCAAGGAAGCATTTCTCAGCTTGACCTTTGTCTTCTGGTACGCTCCTTTCTCTGTGATTCCACACGCGTAAGGAAACTCACTGATGCATGAATCCTACAGATTCATCTCCAGATCTAGGATAAGGTTCTGTACATGAGATGCCTTATCCTGGAAAAGGCTTTAAAAAACACTATTAGTGGAGATTAGATAGATAGATAGATAGATAGATAGATAGATAGATAGATAGATAGATAGATAGATAGATAGATAGATAGATAGATAGATAGATAGATAGATAGATAGAGTAACAGATAGATAGATAGATAGATAGATAGATAGATAGATAGATAGATAGATAGATAGATAGAGTTACCCCTTTATTAGAAGCTTCTAGGTGCACAATAAAAGTATGTGTGCACGCACATCAGCCAAATGTTACAGTTTTTATAACTTCCAGTAATTAATATATTTGATGAGTCCCCAACCACTGATACCATTTCTCCCCTGATGCCCACCCCCAGAACTCCTCAGAACTGCCTCTGGGAGCCTCTCTAAGGGCTCTGAGCTGACTCTCCTGTTTGACTACAAGATGTCTTATTGTCTCAGTTGGGGTTCTTGCAGGTGTTCTTCAAAACATCATGTCCTTGCTAATGCATGTCTAACAGAATTCCAGGAATGAGTGAGAAAATGTGTTTAGTAACTTAAAACTTATTCAACTTATATAACTCTATGAAAATCTATAAAATACACATTAAAATCCTTCATTACATGTGAACACTTTTCACCATTTCACCATTTCACCACTTCACCATGATTCTCCTGAATACCTTTTGAGAACATCTTTCTCAAAGCAGATGAAATTAATCTCCCCATTCATTTTGTAACTTCAGACTTTACTCAGCAGAACTCCTCAGTCGCTTTCGGCTTTTCAGTGTGCCAAGATTAGTTGTTGCAGAGGGAGTTGGAGAGGGTGGGAGGAAATTTGTATTCTCTCCCATTGCTAAATATTGACTTTCTTCTTTTTAGGCCGCTGTAGCAGGAGGAACCACTATGATCATCGACTTTGCCATCCCTCAGAAAGGCTGTTCTCTTACTGAGGCCTTTGACACATGGAAGAGCTGGGCAGACCCTAAAGTCTGCTGTGACTATTCACTGCATGTGGCAGTTACGTGGTGGAACAACAAGGTAGAAACAAGAGCTGATTTTTAATTCCATGAATTAGTGCTGCGATAAATTTGAATTAGTCCTCATGTGCTAAATATAGCTCGGTGGCAGTGTAATGGTTAGTACTTTTCTAGTGAAAACCACATTTGAAATAGCCCACACCATTCTGAAAGTACATGTATTTGAAAAAAATAAAGAAAGTCTGCAGATAGTCCATATTTTTGCATAGTACTGAGCAAAGTTAAGGGTAGCAGTTGTGCAAGAGCAAGACCAGACAGGCCAGAGGGGGAAAGAGGTGTTTGCAACAATTTTGTCTCTTGTTATATTGAACACTTGTTATTTTATGCTCCTGTTGAGTCATGATGTTATTATTATTTTTTTAAGTAAGGGTACACATGAAAAATATGGTACTTTATTTCATTTGTAAAGGAAGGCTTCTGTTCCTGGGTAACTGCAGTAATATCCCCTTTAAGTAAAGCAGGACTGGACTAAATAGTATATTGAATGTGAGATTATCTAAAAAACCTTTTCAGAAATTACATATGGGAGAATCATCCTTGTTGAGTGAGTGTTTGCTAATAGTCTGAAAGCTTTACTGAATAAATTATTTTTTCAGGTTCTTGGTATCTATCTGAATGTGACCCATGTTTGACAAGATCACTTTGGATTCTCAGAAAACTATGCATCAGTACACATATATTAAGTAAATTCCATTTTTAAGTATGAGTACTTCTTCTATTTTTTAACTTGTAGAATATATGAACCAAAGCCTTCACTCGGCAAACAACACATCTTTGATATTCTGTGTACTGAGTGCTAAAATAGTCTGACCACAGCCTCTAGCTTAAAGCAAAGACATAAAATAAATTCTTCAATGAAGTTTGAGTAATATGTATTTGAAACTGCCTTATAGAGAACAATGGAATTGTACTGAAAAATCCAATAAAACTAGGAAGGTGTAAATCAATGTAATATTCTGGTATATATTAAGAAATTAACTGGTTTTAAAGGCCACTATTAAAAGAAAAGTCTAATGTTTTGTAGCTGTAAAAGACCGGGGTGAAGAAGACTGGTATTTCATGCTCTACAGATCAGCTCTCATCTCATCATGATTCAAAGTATTGATTAGATTCAAACATTCTTTACAATGCCTTCCCTTATTCACAGTAAATAGGGAAGAAGAGAATAAATGACATGCCTCTATATTTGTGCCAGAGCAGGGCCTTATGTCAGTTATTTATTTGATAATTCCCACTCAAGATATGTTCACATCCCTACTCTAGATACATTAAAAAATTTTCTTGAATTATATATCAATCTCACCTTTCTTGGGCAGATTCAACCAGATTATTAGAGAGCAGATGAAAAATAAAAATGTTTTAATTTAGGAAAGGATTTAATCCCATGGAAAATGTAATAGCATTACAGATACATGTCAGTTACTGTCACCATCATTTTACTGGGATGGCAGAGCCAAAGTTACATAATGTATGTCCCAGTTAACCAGAAAGAAGCCTTTGCACTCAAATCTGTGTCTGTGTTGCTTTGGGACATAATGTTTTGCTGGGCTTCACAGACCCTAGCAGAAGCAGGGAGTCTTATCAAGAAGTGAATCCAAGAAGAAAAAAAAAAAAAAGAAAAAAGCAGGCATACATTTAGCATTTTGGAGTAATTTTGTTTTACAACAAAATATTTCAAAAGGCTACGTGTTGTTTAGAGTTAGGACAAAGCTCAGAGAGATGAGATCTTTTCTGTCACCCTGTTGTTTGCCAGAGGCTAAAGCCTATTACAATCCACTTTTGTAAATCAGTTTTGCACAAATGTCTATGTTGTGTGAGCTGGATACATTGACTGTAATATTGGACTGGGTGTTTTCAACATCAGGAGGTCTATTTGGAACAAAATTCTGCTTCAGTATCTTGTGTAAAAAGCACTCCCTTCCTGCAATTCACTTGTGCCTCCAATATCTGCACTGTAGTACTACTCATTTATATACTTTGAGGATCAATTTGATACAAGAAGAACAGTATAAGTCTGTAAATCTGTGACTTGGGCTATTTGTACTGGACATATGTTTGATGGGTAAGAAAGGGCTCACCCTTCACACTTGCAATTTCTTTATACAAGATTACTAATGTAAAATATAATTGCTGTATTTTGAAAACTGATGACTGTTTTTCAGGTGAAGGAAGAAATGGAAAATCTTGTTCGAAACAAAGGTGTCAACTCCTTCAAGATGTTTATGGCCTATAAAGATGTATACATGGTCAATGATGAGGAGTTATTTGCAGCCTTTTCCTGCTGCAAGGAGCTTGGAGCTGTTGCTCAAGTCCATGCGGAGAATGGGGAGCTAATTGCACAGGTGCACATTTGATCTTTTGTCCATCAAAGTCAGGAACATAGATGATCCTAACCCCTTATCTCCCTAGACATAGTCAGCTTATCTAACAGTAGCAAATCCAGAAGTATGGAGAACGCTTCACTGACAGGGCACAAAGGACTCGACATCCCACTATGTGTAATTAGCCTCACCTCACACTGGGCACTGCCAGCTTAGTGCTGTGTGGAGCACTGAGAGTATAACTACTGGTTGTACTGCATACCAGTTGTAACTTCAGTGGCTATACTAGAGTAGTTTCTTCAACTGTTCTAGTCAGCAGTACTTTGACTCTGCCCCAGGTCCCATAATGGAAATTAATGTATGGCTAATAATCTCAAATCAGCAAATCTTAAGCTTCTGAAATATAGTAGGGACAAAGTTTTATGCCTCTTAAAACCTTGATGTTTTCAGAGGCTCTGAATATACATGTCTGTGTTTACTAAGGAACTGTTTTCTTTTTCTTTTCCTTATTTTTGGTTCCCCAGTGGGGGTTAGTACTGTCATCACAGTTACTGGCTCCAATCATTTAAGGGTACACACTGAGAGAGGGGTAGGTTTTTCCAAAGCAGTGATTTATCCCTGCAAGCCAGAGGAGCATGTTCTCTGAATTTACTTAGGTGTTCCGAGATCTGCTTTTATTGAGAGATATACTGGATTTCAGATAAAACAATAATAACTTATCTTGTATAAAATAATAACTGTCTTCGTATTTTTTTCCTTGAACTAGCTGCAATGGCTTTGTTTAGAATCCATTTGACTGGCAGTGAGTTCATGATACCATGGCTACACTTTAACTGACTCTTACATGTTTTTATGTGATGTTCAGGGAGCAAAGAAGATGCTGGCCATGGGAATAACTGGCCCTGAGGGTCACGAACTGTGTCGTCCTGAAGAAGTAGAAGCTGAAGCCACACAAAGAGCAATTACCATAGCAAATGCTGTAAACTGCCCCCTTTATGTAGTCCATGTAATGAGTAAATCTTCAGCAAGGGTGATAAGTAATGCACGAAGAGAAGGTAAAAGTCCTGATTCTTTTATGCTTGGATAATGGCATTGGAGGAAGGGTCATGGAAAACCAAACACAGCATCAGTGTACTACTTGTCAAGGTGCCATAAGACTCAGAAAGTGGGTGAATTTCTTGGAGTGGGATGTCTAAAATGTTTGCTTGTTGTTAGGCCCAAGGGGAGCAGTGTGGTAGAAGAGCAACTGGAATTGAGACTTTTCCATTACCTTTTTACATCTCTTTTACTTCATTTTTACATCTTTCGCATTTACAGCTTGTTTTCACCTGTCCTAAAATGAATTGCATACAGATCTCAGTCTCCTTATTTCTTGACTTTAGATAGGGCCTTTAGATAGGGGGCATAGATTTTTAATATTAAACTGCAGAGTATGAGAGCTTGGTGAATTAAAGCCATTGTGATGTCATTGTGGTAACATAGATGGACATGTTCGTGCAGAATATGTATGGACTGCATATATGACTTCTAGTAAGACTTAGCATTAATTCAAGTTTATAAAAGAATTTGCCAGAATGTATTTTACTAGTGCATCTTTTGGAACTGTGCTATATTAGATTCCTCCACTAGATGACAGTGCTGCTGGGAATGTGGGTTATATCCATCAGTGCACAGTTATTTGTGCATTCACAGGCATGGTGTGAACATTAACTACAGAAGCTGCAACAACAGCTAAAATACCCAGATTAAAGGTGAAACACTGGCTGTGAACACAAAGGAGATAAGATAGGAGATGGTGTGTTATAATACACTATTCAAGTAAAGAATTTGATGCTGACACTAAATACTGTAAAATATTGCTAGGCATGTGTTGTAAGAATAGTCTGCAGAGCTAGTTTGATATCTGATGATGGATGTATGATTCTTCTATATGTAAAAAGAAGAAATTGGGACAACTCGTGCTTATTGTGGTGCAAATTGTATTTTATAGCTTCCTGGGCTGATGCAGTCAGAATCAGTGATGCTTGCCTTTGTGCACAGCAACATATAACATTTCTTTATAATTAATATCTATTTGCATAGAAAACTGAAGTCTAATATTGATTAAGAAATTTCAAAAGATAACTAAAAGTAGTTACAAGATCAAAGTTTTTAATGAGACTGATAAGTATAAATTTTGGCAATTAGAAATTCATTATTATTGGTTTCAGTAGAAGTTATTTTCCATTCTTCAGTGAAAAGTGGTAATAGAAAATAATGAGTTTCAGACCAAAAGAAAAGAACAATTCTCAAACTATTGTATGAGTGACATAAATAAAACTCAAGTATTATGGTGAAAGACATTTAACTAGGACAAGTTAAAAATGACTGAAATGTGAAAGCTCTGTAAATACTTAAATACTGGAAGGCTCTCAAGCATTTGAAATAGTCACTCTAATACAGTTTATTCATCTTCCCAAGATTATTTTTCCATGTCTTGATGCTAGCTTCCTACTATTTACAGTTGTGTAATTTTTCATGGTCCTTTCCAAGCACTTAGCATGAAGTACAATGTGTGTGTGCATATTCATCCCTCCCCTTGTTGGAGGAAGATTGATATCCCTTCCAATTCCATTGCTGGCTTCAGAAGGGGGTGGTCCTTCAGTGAGCGAAATCTATTTTCTGGGTGATAGTGTGATACCAGAACTGAAGCATTGCTTCTCAGGTTCTATGTGATGGATATGATTTTCCTACTCAAAAATGTAAGTCAGAGCCCAATTCTTCCTTGTCCCTCATTTAGCAGTACAAGGTGAGAAAGAATTTTAGAGACCAAAGGCCTGACACAGCTTGCTGAAGACACTGGGCATAATTCTGTTGTCTTCAAAGATCTATGTCTCAGACTTAAAGGCTAAAATCAGTCATACAGGCTGTAAAGGGATAGTAGTTCTTATTCTAGATTAAGCAAATTTTAAGAGAACCAGACGAGTGAGTCTTCCCTTCTCCCCTTCATGCCAAACTTCACTGTCTATGTCTGCTCTGATCTCCTGCTACACCACTCACTGAAGGAAACCTCCATATTGTAACAGCAAGTTTTTTGTGCACATCAGTAATAGCTGCTGACTTCTCAACAGGAAATCCAAAATTTTCACGTTGTAACTGTGTTGGAGAGGAACGGGCTAATTTATGCCCTCATCCTATTCACTTCTGGTGGTCCTACTAGCCTGTTTGTCAAAAGCAATGGTTCATCAGTTCTCCACTGAGAGGGTCAAAGACAGCACCTCTCTGTGAGAATTGTCCTTGCTCGTCTCAGTGGGCTGTTGCTTCACCCTTGTGCAAAACATGATCTTGAATCTCAGTAGAATAGTTAGAGGAACTGTATTCTTCTACACAAAGGTGTCTGATATATCTGTGTGCATGGCAGTCTTATTCTTTTAGGTGGGAATACAAAAACGATCATCTTCCAGCTATTGCATAAAATCTTCCCTACACTGAGAAAACAAGGCTGTAGAGTGCTTGTCAGGCAGTGCAGCTCCTTCTCCTTGTTAGGACTGCCTGAGGTGAACTTTCTGGGGAAAGCTGAGTCAGCCCTGTCACCCATTCCTTCTGCCAGAAATGCATATGGAGAAAACAAGGGTAATAAAATGTGATTCAGGTGTTGCCTAAAATGTGGACAAAAACTTTTGAGGCAATTTAATTGAGGTAAAGCAGAGAGGAGTTCTTTACTGAAAAGTATAATGACGCGCGCGCAGCATAGAGGTGATTCCTATTTTTATAACACTACTTAATTATCATAACTAAAGCTTACATCCAACCCAGGGACCATCCACTCTCGTACCACCTTGGTGCCACCCTTAGAACTTCCCTCGGGTCTGCCCCTTGGCACACCTTCCTAGAATTGAGTCGGGGGTCTCAGGACCCCTTACTTCTTCACCATCGTCTTCTTCACGTCACATTCCCCTGGTTGGAGGTTTTCCAAACTTCATGGGTCTTTTATCTTGTTTTGACTACAATACATATCGTTATTCCAGTCCTGGTACATGAGGCCTGAATGAAATGTTCTAGTTGCTATCTTACCCTTAGCTAAGACATTCAGGAATGCAGTACAGAGGTAGAAACTGCTAGTTGCTACTTCAACTATGAGAAGCTATACAGCTACATAAAATTTACAAATATACAGAAATATATACATATATACAAATATACACAAACACAAAAAGTCTTAAGGCATCAAGGTATAGATGATTTATACTGTCTTCTCCTAAAAAATGCTTTCAATCTAAGTGTGCTAAAGGCTGGAGATCATAGAGTCATAGAATGGTTTGATTGCAAGGGATCTTAAAGATCATCTAGTATGATGATTAAAGATCATGTCCCTTTGCTCATTTAGCTGTGCTGTTAGAGCCAGGCAAATGATAATTTCTAGTGAAGATCAGAACTGGAGAGCAAAGTCTTACTAAAAAAGTCAATCTTTTAAAATGTTTCTCCTTTTTTAAAAATTGCATACAAAAATATGTACTTGGCCAGGTCCCAAGAAGCTTATAAGGTCGATTCCTACCATCAGTCATAGGTTATGCCTCCTCTTAGTGAGAGGAGGGGCATCTCCATAGCTGAGGGTATACAGGCTCTCAAGCTGATTCTGAGAGCAAGAGTGCAACTGAAAATGTCAACTTTTTAGCTGTCTCATGCAGGACATCTCAGGTGCAGGCTGTATAAAGCCTAACTGATGCAATGCTATGCCTGATTTAATAAACCCTGCCTTGCAGTTCTGCTCCTTTCAGAGCATAGCTTGTAAGTGAGTGTCTTTGCCCTCTTTGACCTTAAATGCTTCTAAAACTTCCACTAGAACAAGCTCATACAGACCAGTTTTTCAAGCTTTTAAATGTTAGTTGGTGTTTATCAATATTGTAACTCTTTGTGAGTTCTGGTAGGTGGTAAAATTACAATTGAATGTTCTTCTCTTTTATAAAGTAATCAACGTGAAAATAACTTGTTAGCCAGTTTGGGCATCTGATGAAGAATTCAGTAAATCCACAGTGATTTCCCAGCAGCTCAGAGATGTCAGAAAGACCAAACAGCAGAACACTTTCTGGTTATTTTTTTATTATTATTGAATGCAGGCAAACTTCACAAGTGGGAAGACCTGATTTATTACTGCTTTACTCTACTTTTATGCCTATAGGCAGAAGCCAATCAAGCTTGAAGAACGTTAATGCAGAATTTCCTTATTGCCAAAAGAACTTCAGTGCAGAATTTCCTTGTTATTTGGATTAAAGCAGAATCTTGATATTATTTTATCCTTCAGTCTGGCTTGTCATGGTCCAAATTAAATGCAGGAAAATTCACAGTCAGCAGAACTGTCCAGAGGCAGTCTGTTGAAACTGCAATGTTCAGACTCAAAATCTCTTGCAGATATAGCCTCTTCTACTTCCCATAAGTGGGAACAAAGGGAGCTGGTCAAGTCAAATTCTGATTGCAGAAATCAGCTGTGGTACATAAGTAAGAATCAACTCAGCATATCTGACTGAGAGCTTGGAAACTTCCTTTCACTTTGATGTTGTGAAATTGAGATAAGAAAATTATTTATGGAAGATAAAAATTTACTCTTTTACTGCCATTTTAACTTTAATCATTTATAGATATGTCCTAATGATTCATAGTTCAGCTTTACTTTGCTTGAAAGTTTCTTTAGCGTTTCTAGATGCAGGAGGAGAGACAAACACCACATGCCCCATCTGTCCCCTTTCTGCTGGCTTTGATCATCAAAAATCTGCCAAAAGTCTAATAGGTAAATGTGAGAGATTGGTTATACATGCACCAGAATTTTTCTCTGTACACCTAAATTTGTGGCAGCCTGTCCTCCAATACAGTGCTTGGAGTTGCCCAGAGAAGGCCAAGATCTGCAGCAGCTCTGCGTTAGGAAAACACTAATCTGCCTCAAACCTCACAACTGAGTAAGTGGTCATATCACTTCCACATGTGGCTTCACAGTCAGTGCTTTAAATTCTGAACATAAGATGCAAAAACTAGTAAATAACCGCCTATGTCACAATTTCAAATCTAAATATGGTGATCTCCTTCTAAGCCCAAGTGTAAATCAGTAATATATATATATATAAGTGGGACTGGGAGCTTAGAATGCTCCAAGCCAAAGCATCAATATGAGATAAGCATGTTCAGCATGTCAGAGCATGCTGAGGTGGTTGGAGGAAATTGACAGTGCTAACAGAGTCTTTAGGCTGTGGAAGAAGTTGTACTATGTAGTGCTTAAAGTAAATGTACAAGACAGTAATGGCAGAGCAGGTCTTGAAAGGATGTAGAGATAAAATAGTATGAGGTATTTTTGCAAGTCTAGCACTGACGATTTAAGGAATGGCACCACTGCAGTGAGAAACACATTTTGAAAAGAATGGAGCTCCTCAGTAGCTACCTATGCTAGCGTAGTGGTTATAATGAAGTAGCTCACAGAAGTACCAGAGTCTAATGTACAGAGAAAAGTCTGCAAAGGTTTGCTTTGTTGCTTTCCAACAGTACTGTGAGTGTGTGACTTACATGCAGAAAGACAGAGAAAGGTCACTGTCTTGTGTTACCAAGCAATTGCCATCTGAGGCCTTGCTGGGGTAATGCAGTGGTAGTTCTAATGAAAACTGAGCCTGGAGAGAAATCTGGGATCCTCGGGAAAATGTCCCCAGCCTGCAGGGAGCAGGGGAGGGAGAAGTCTTGTGGGGATCCAGCAGAGGCTGCCTTTACCCAGCACCAAGTTGCGCATGAGTGGGTGTGGGAGGTCCCAGCTCATTCCAGCTATTTAGGGACCATTGTGGCTGGGGGCATTACCACCGGACAGCTACAGATCTGCCCAGTGGCTGGACATCTTCCTCAGGGAGTGTAACCTCTTGTTCTGATGGGTTTCAAACCCATGCTATCCAGGAGAAAAAAGTAGTTAAAATATGTTATCTCTGATGAAAGGCAAACAGCCAGTCTGGGTTGGAGTCCTCTTCTGAGGAAATTAAAATACTCTGCATCAAAGGATTAAAGATTAAAATTTGGGATGTAATTTTCAGAATTAAATTATTTATAGTTTTTGATTTGGGAAATATTTTTATGCTTTTTAGTTTCTGTCTGGTGCCATATTGTTCTTCCTGGCACAATTATAGTCTGACAACTAAAAGTATCACCTTGCAAAGTCTGTATATTGTATATATTAACCTAGCTTGTTATATAGTCAGTAATTTCAGAACACCAAACAGGTGCTACCAAGTGTATGAATCTTGAACATAATTAATGCAACTGAGGACTGTGTTCCTTTTGAAATCTCAATCACATGTCTTGTAAACAATGTGTGAAACCCATTACAATATATCTGTCAACAATTTAATTAAAAAACTTGCCCAAGCAATGTTCCTATAAGGAAATATATTGTGAGAATATTCACCAGCAGAATATTTAGAACAAAGATGCTGTAGCTATAGCTTAGTTTATTATGTCCTTCCATATGTTGGTTCTTGATTTGAAACACTCACTCAGATTTAAATTTGTTGCCACCAAAAAGATCCTCAACAGAGAAAATACAAGGTATGCATTTTTATATTGTTTGATGATGATACTGTTGTCTGACATTTTTCAGGAAAGGTGGTTTATGGGGAACCTATTGCAGCTGGTCTCGGCACTGATGGCACCAACTACTGGAACAAAGACTGGGCTCATGCTGCAGCATACGTGATGGGACCTCCACTGAGACCAGATCCATCCACTCCTGGTTTCCTCATGAACTTACTGGCCAAGTAAGCAGATGAACAAACACTGACAGTGGATACCCAAATGTGCAGCAGCTTCTCTCTGGAGTATGTAATAACTTGTTGGTACTCTGGATTTTCTAAGTACAAAATGTTGCATTATCAGGAACGAGAAATGGAAGGTGAAACCACAGATCAAAAACATTTCAGTGTTTAGATTTTGTTTCTCTGAACTCTTGTGGCCTTCTGTCCCCATTTGATTTTATTCAATAAGCCTTGCAAAAAATATAACACGGCCAGGGCAGGAAGGCTGTAAGTCCCTGGGAAAGATGTAAAAAGTGAGGTCACGACTAGGTTTTCTGGGTTTTGTTGGCAGCTGCCTTTTTCACTTCAAATTTGAATGTTGCATAAAACATGAGCCTGCTAACTTCTGAAGGTACATATTAGTTATCCACTTCATAATATCCCCTTCAGAAGAAAGCAGAAATAGAAGTATCTTTCAGATACCTGCCGTTAACAAGATGTGTGGTTTGCTGGTATTTCATTACCAATAAAGGTTAACTCCACGAAAGGGTTGAATTTGACCAAAGAGCCTGTGAAGGTGTGCCTGAACACTGATTGTTGTGCAGATCCATAGTAATTTCACCGGGCAGAGGGAGAGACACAGACTAAAACTGCCCAAAGTGAGGATGAAACCAAGCCAATTGCTCTGGGCAAAGTGGGACAATTATGGGACACCTTTGATATATCTGGAGTAAAAGTGTTAGTGTTGGTGCTTGGTTTCTTCTGAGAGGTTTCTGAAGGGGAAACTACTTCATAGGGGAACTGGCTGCTACTGTGGAGCTGCTCTTGGAGGATGGAACTGAAGACAAGCTGGCAGGGCATTTCAGTTTTCCCTTGAGGGATGACTGGCTGCATCTACCCAGCCTTACAACATGTTTTCCTGTATGCTACTGTCTGCTACATGCTCTGATTCATAATGGACTTTGTTTCTCTGTAGTGGTGACCTGTCTGTGACAGGGACTGACAATTGCACCTTTGACATATGCCAGAAAGCTCTGGGGAAAGACGACTTCACAAAAATCCCTAATGGAGTGAATGGTGTGGAAGACAGAATGTCAGTCATATGGGAAAAAGGTGTTGTAAGTATATCAAAATGTCTGAACATGGAGGTAATTGTATTCCCCAACAAAATGTAATCTTTCAGCAGTTATTAACTCTCCAGTTTTATCAAATATGTTCATCGTATGATAACTCATTTGATCGAATACTGTAACAGAGTCCTTACTTGCTCTCACTTTATGGTCCTGGAAGATGGAAGAAGATTCTTGGTGCTTAAAATACATCACTAAAGAATAATTTCTATCATTCAGCAGTAAGGAACTGCTATTGTTTCAGTGGTAGTGCACAGTACATTTCCTTGCAGCACTTTTCTCAGCTGATGAAATGAAAATAAAAACAAAGAGGTACCCACAGTTTCAGCTTGATCAGCTCTGTATTTTTTCCTTTTTGGTCTCGCTCAAACTTAGCTGTTGGAGGAGTTTCTGCACTGGGTATGTGCCTGTCAGCTTCTAATTTGTATTTTAAGAAATGCTTCTCTAATGTTTGGCTCAGCTGTGTGATATGATGAATTGAGCACCTTCAAGTCCCGCTGACTTCAGATTCTGAGTACCAACACAAGAATGCTCAGTGCTCCTCAGGACAGTGCCTGATGAGAGGGGAGGTGAGGCAATCTGTTGAGGGATCTGCTGCACATTGTGTTATCATTGCTTTGGCTAATACAAAACTGTTAAGTCCTGGAGCCTCTAGTTCTATTTGATATTAAGTACTCTTGCAGTAGTGAAGTCATGTTGATAATGCACTGTGACACATATCTACTTGCCACACACTTGGTAAGGATGTGGATCTCTCTTGTTTATTGTTTTTGGGATTCAGCTCCAGATGATATGTACAAAGAACACACAGTCCTGTTTTCAGTCACATGTGACATAGCTCTAGTGTGATTTTTTTTATGGTGTGAACTAAAATCTAGCCTGTGGTTCATAGGAAAGTGAGAAATGAATAGGTACATCAGTGCTGCTTTTGAACAGTGTATTCTGTTGGGCAAGACAATTTTAAAAAGAGTTCATACAGTGGTAATATCATCCCTTTTTTCACTTGTAAAACATTACACGGGTGTGTAATATTTGTCTGGACAGCTTCCCTCCCTTCCCACACATCATTATTTAGAAGAGCAATGTTCACTATTTTCATTATGCTTTTCTTCTCAGCTGACTGCTCACAGGCCACTCTATAAATATGGTTTTATGACATTCTGATTCCTAAACTGACCATGCACAATATTACTGCCAGTGTAGCTGGCTTTCCAAGCAAAAAACAATCATGGAGGCTGGATTAAATTAGTTACATAGCAGTGGACAGTCCCAAGACATATATATCCACTATTATTTTCCATTTTGCTGATGCGTTTTTTATACTACTTGATTTCAACATTTACTGAACAGCACTATCCTCTGTGTTATTGCTGAAGAAATTTGCAAATCAGTTTTCCTGTATTACACATTGTGCTTTGCTTCTCCTTCATCATCTTCTAGACTTTCCTTAATACTATCTCACCATTTTCCAAACCTAGATACTTGGGAGATGTTGTGTTTCCTGAAGAAAATGCTGAGCAGGAGTACAGACTTAAAGCCAGATAAAACATTTGATTTCAGTTATCTTGGGACTGGATTCACAAAGCATTTGGCTTTAAAGTCATCTTTTTTTTTTTTTCCTCTTTGCTGTGGGATGAAGTAATATAAAGTTACTGTATTCAGTGATATTCAGTGAAAGTACATTGCAGTATGGGCATCTGAGACAAATAGTTATTTTTACTTCTTTTAAATTCTTCGGTATGACATTTTAAAAAAAATTATGTGATGCCACTCATCATAGCTTTTTCAACAAGAGTAACATTTTTTAATTCCTTGTTTAAAAAAGTAATGAGCTTGGTTTTGTGTACTCTTTTGCAGTACAGTGGAAAAATGGATGAGAACAGATTTGTAGCTGTTACCAGCACAAATGCAGCAAAAATCTTTAACCTTTACCCAAAGAAGGGGAGAATTGCTGTAGGTTCTGATGCTGACATTGTAATTTGGGACCCTAAAAATACAAGGTATGTATTGGAAATTATTTCCCCCCATCCAGCCTTTCTGCAGGAAAAAATTAATCTCAAAGCCTTTGTACAACACCAAGACTTTGGGTGAGCTCAGGGTATCTTTCAACAGCACCTCACGTGAATTAATTACAGGCTTTTTGTCCCCCACAATAGTGTATGTAAGGAGAGATCTTTGGTCTCTAGATGGATTAAACAGCATACTCCTAGGTTGCTGACCAAGTGCAAAAATTAAAAAGTCTATAGGTTATGCAACCAGGGCTTTGTATCCTACGAGTACAGCTAGCCATTTTGGGATTTTAGAGTAACTCAGTTCAGTGCTGGAGAGCAGTGCAGAGAGCCGGTCTTGCTGCAGAATGACCCATTACAAACTTGTGTTTGGAACTTACAGTTGCTTCAAACATATTCAAAGGTGGAGAACTTATTTGTGAAGCTCAGTCTGTTCATGCTTATGCTTTTATTTAAGTCTTCTGATTGTGTGCACGGTAATTCTGCTAGGATAGAACTTGTCACACCAACAAAGAGTTGCACAAAAGGTGTCCTGTTGTCTCACCCTGCAGGACTTGAAGCCATGGAACATTTTTGCTAGAAAGGGACTGCAGTGTCTTTCTACGAGCCTCAATTCACCCAACACACTGTGCATTATACCTCATCCCTCTCTTCAGGTGTATTCACAGCATCAGCGAAATCTGTACTCAGGACACTATAAATATTTCAGGGATTGTATGTCTCGAGTTTTGCTCTGGCTCTTGTGCTCATTCTAGTCTTCTTTAAACTGCCTGTACATGGTGTGGCAGCTGGCTGTCACAAAGCCAGCTCACCTGGGGAGTTGCCTCTCTTAGCTGAGATGCCTTTGGGCTGTGTGAGTGCATCTCTACTGTTCCAGTGCTCAGCAGGGTAACTTAAATCTGCACGCACTTTAACAGCTGAGTCTTCCCTCTGGCCACCCGTGCACAGGGCAGCAGCAGCAGGTCAGAAGGTGTGCTGGCCTGGTGATTTTGTCATGGGCTCAGCTCCAGTGAGCACTGTGAGCACACAACTGCGTTTTCAGCCTTTCTTTTTTTGGGGGGGAAAAAAAAGGTTGAGGACTGCAATGGTTGAAGAAAGTTTTGAAACATAACCAGGTATATCTGATTTCGGTAGCCAAATAGATTAAAAAACCCTTAATCCTAGATTTACCTTACAACAAAAATTTCTTGACCCATCTGTTTTTTTTAATTTTCGATAATGCAATTCTCACTTGTTTCAGGATATTAATGAGTACCAGAAACAAGTGAGAGTGCGAACAAAAGTGTTCTTTGTTTTAAGCTGCAACATTTGAGAACATGTAGGTTGCTACTCAAAAGTTCCATAAAAAACTAGCAGCGCCAGCAAAGAAGTTTCAGGGGTGTCAACAACCCAAATAAACAGAGGCCTGCCCAGTGCTGGGTCAGGGAGATTTTCATGTCCATTATGCTGTCTGGCATGTTGAGCAAGCATATTTTGAGATACCAGCAATGAGATATTTCAGTGGAGCTATGAACTCTGATAAAAAAAAACCCCTAAAGGATTCTTTTCTAAGCTCACTTCTGCTCTGCCTGGGGAAAAATGGTTCTAGAAGGATAGCAGAGTTCTGACAGTGTTCTCAAGGTGCTTTGTCAGCTCTTGTAGGTATTTATCTTTTTTGCCTCCCAAACATTCCTTCTGCTTCCCTTCACTCTCTCCTAAGTGCTCTAATTGCCTTTTTGTCCACTACAGCTGTGAAATTGCAGTTTTTATTCAAGTATTTTTTTTAAATATTAAACTGTATTTTCTTACTTAGCAACCTGGTTTTAAGTTCAGGCAGTAATTTTTTTCCCCTGATCTGGTCCCGTTCCCATTGTTTATCCATTTGTCTTTGCTGAGAACAGCCCCTCTGCAGGTATTATGTGAATTACATAAGTACGAATAAATCTCGCTGGTGCTTGTCTATTCATTTCACCACAAATCCTGAAGAGGGCATAAACAGCCCTGCAGAAAAGAAAAGGGATCTAGCTGATGGACTTCAGACATTTAAGATGTTACACAAGGTGCAGCCTCATGTGCTCTGTTGACTCCAAGGAGTGATTTTCAATTTCACAATAGGCTTGTTCCTCTTTCCTGCCAAGTCCTTCCTCTTTTGTGCATGACATTTTTTCTCTTTTGCAAATCTAAATCTTGTAAGAGGAAAGTGCAATTTTCCAGTTCTGGTTTGATGTTGTGTTGCTGTAGTTATAAAATACTGACAGATACCAGCCTAAAGAGTTAGACAATTGCTGAGAGGAACTGATATTATCACAATCTATCAGAGGAAGTCTGTAGGGAAGATTCCAGAGTTATTCAGAAAAGTAGTGAATATCTTAAAAATACAAACAATTGTACCTCTACAAAATTGGCTGCATTTCCCCACCCACGTCATTGCACAATAACAACTGTTGGGTGCTATCTGTGTGTTCAGAATTCTCTCTTCTGAGGTTTAAGAACCCTAGTGAACGCGACATGACAGCTGTGCAAGCTGGGAGCGACTGCCATCCAAGGCTCTGCTTCCAGCACTGCTGCGTTAGCTGAGGCTTTCCTTTTAAGGGTCAGCTTCACTGACTGGCCTGTTTCTCTAGAAGTTTCTGGTAATTTCGAGAGAAAATACTATGTGAACAAGTGTCACATTTGCTACTGTATTTAAAAGCATCTAAATACTGGTTTTAGCAGGTCTGCATGTCAGCAAGCATTATTGGGGAGAAACAGTAAATGTACAAATTGGTTAGAAACTACATTACAAAAGCCGGGCTGTGAGTCCTGCCAAATTAGGTCTATTTCTATTTCCTTATACTCATTGCATTTATAAAAGACCACACAAATACCAAAGGGACCTGTTGGTTTATTGCAAGTCATGTGCCACCAAACATCACCTTGCAGACCTCAACACCCTCAGCATCCAAAGTACAGTCTGTGCACACAGGATTGTTCTGTGAAAACTCCTTGGGAAAATGCAGGTAGGCAGCAAATGTGTACACACCGTACCATCTGAATTTAATCTGTGCTTTGATCAAAAATGCTCATTGACTTCTTTTAGCTGCACACAAATAACGTAACAGCCCCAAGACTGTGAAAGCAAAGAAGCTGTAAAGGCTTTTCCAGGAGAAGAGAGCAGAGGAAGCAAGGAAAAGGGAATGTCACCTGTCAGCAAGTCAATGTCATCTACAGCTGATGCCTTTAGCTATTTGAAAGCAAGCGAGAGTAAAAAATCTTGCAGTGAAAAGAGGTGAGTATCCCTTGTAAAGTAGGGACAGAAGGTCCCAAGGATCTCATAAGAGACATTCAATTCCCAGCAGATACTAGGGCTCAATAAATTTACTGTAGCCTGTTGGAGCCCTTCAAATAAACCCTGGATCAGACCCCAAAGGCAAGATCAAACACCCACAGGGTTAAAAAACCCGTCTTGAAGAGCGTTTAACTTTCTAAGTCCAGCCACTTCATTGTAACAGCATGCAGCTTGGGAAGCCTCACACGCCAGTTTTTTTCCCCTCACTAAATATAGCTGAAAAGTGAGATACTTCTGACGGCAGAGGCCGAGCTGGCTGTGCAGGTGGGACCATCCTCTTCGGGCTCTTTGGCAGGCCCAGCTGTGCCCCGGCTGTGCTGGTGGGGATGGGCTCTGGCAGCGGTGGCTGCAGCCGAGGGCACAGCTGCGGCAGCGAATGCAGGAGCCCGGAGGTGAGGAGAGGATGGCAGGGAGGAAAAGGACAGGTTACTCTGTAATCTGCCTGCTCTCACATGGCAGAGGAAGCTGTGTTTTCGAGCCCATTTCCAGTGTTTATGCATTTTAGGGGAAATAGTTACTGGATGCGAATCAGTGAGAAGTCAGAGTCCTGCAGTCTGCTGGCACATGTTCCCTCAGTGCTTTTGTTTGCATGTAGATATGTTCATGGATAAATCTTTAGCATTTGTTAGAACCAAAATCTGCAGCCTATGTCTGTCTCATTTGTAGTCAAGTCTTCAGCCTCAGAGGCTTGGCTTAAGTGGGGACAAGTTACAACATTTAAGCACTCTGCCAAGCAACTGCCTAATTTTTAGTAACATGAGAGAGGAAGAAACCAAGATGTTGGGAGAAGATTAGAATAAATAATGCGTCAACTGCCTTACTCTTTTGATGAATGAGCACAATTTTGAAGACTGAGTATATGGATAACTGCATCTAGTCGCAATGAGGCAAAATGAAATAATGTGCCGTCCAAATATCTATGCATAGGACAAGTATGTTCTGCATTTTCAATAGTCCAATATTCTTTTGCACAAGTGAAAGTGTGTGCATGCTTGAATGTACACTAATTCACTAAAATCAGAGTTCCTGCCAAAGGCCTCATCTCAAATTAAGAAAACAGAGAGAAAAAAAAAATAGACACAAATTAAAATACTGGAAATTCCATTTAAACATAAGAAATTTTTTTTTTTTTTGCTGCAAGGGTGATCAAACTCTGGCACAGGCTGCCCAAAGACATTGTGGATTTCCATCTGTGGAGGCACTTAAAACCCTTTTAACACAGCCCTGAAAAAACTGCTTTGGCTGACCCTGATCAGAGCAGAGGGCTTGGAACAGATGATCTCCAGAGATGCTTTCCAACCTTAGTGACTCTGGTTCTGTGAACTGTAACATGATAAGCCTCTCTGAGAGTGCATGATGTATGTTTCCCTAGTAACTTACTGTCTCCAAAATGTCAGTTGTTCTCTTTAGAAAACTGAAGCTTAGAAATGTTGGCAAAAGTGAAATCTTTCTTTCATTTTCCTTATATAATTTTGATTTTTTTTCCCCTGGTCTTCAAGATCTTGTTTATTCATTGAATAGACTGATTTGTGTTTTCCTCCCTGTGTATGCTCTTCTTCAAGCTTAATTTCTCTGTCCTCTTTCTCTCCTGCGCACAGCTCAACAATTTTCAGTTCCATCCTGTATCAGCTTGGAGTGATTGATAGGACCAGACTGATAGTATTGTTGGCAAATGCATTACCATTAAAAAAAAAAAGAAAAAAAATGTATTTTGTTATCATTCCCTACCCCCCTTAAAACAGTGAATTTTAGGATATATAATTGAATGAAATAAAGATCCCTCAGATAAGTCACTTTGACTTGAAGCTCCCAAACATTAGCTTCCTGCCTTTTCTTGTGTCTGTTTTTTATCCAAAAATCTCAATTTGTACAGCTACTCAAAAGCAGTGTTTATTGAAGATGTTTTTAAGAGGCTAGGAGTACAACATTATGAATAGTTTCCTGCCTATATTTGCATGCACAGTTCTTGCACTTCCTTAATATAAAGTAGGCAATGAGGTTTTTAATCCACATTATACGCTTACAGCTAGCACTTTTGAATACAGATTTTAAGACTTTCTTCTTTTTCCTCTTTTTTTTTCCTGTTCTTTGCCTTTCTTTTTAATAAAATTTACTCTTAATTAGCATTATAATGCTAATTATATATTATTTATTCTAGATTTTAGAAAAGCAGGTTAACGGTATGGAGAGTTCAAAGGCATCTGTGTAATGTGAAAAGGCAACTCAAAAAGACTGATACTACCCTCAGCAAACCAGCACTTCTCACCTACCTGCAGCTCTGAAAAGCTTAGAGATACTGCACTGTAAGCATCGAGAGAAGTTGCTTACAGCTCAAATACTCACTCTACATAAGCCAGTTTTCTATGGCAGTTGTCAACAACGCAGTTTTTTTCGATTATGGACTCAGGTCATTTTAGCTCACTTTATTGTTTTGTTTTAAATTAAGTAGTTAATTAATTACGAAGTGGGTGCCCTCCCTTTACTGAGATGTTGAGCAGCTACTCTTACCTAAGGGCTATCATCTACAGCTTTCCTTCATATTCCAGTACCTGACATTTTTAAAGAAACCTAGGTGAAGTATGTATCCAGTTTCTATTGAAAGTAATAAAAATCTTAATTTGCTTATGTCACCTTGAAAATTAAAGGGATAATCCTCGTGGTTAATCAAAGTTTGGGTTCTGGAGCTGTTGTAGCTTCATGTCCTATGCATCATGAAAGTTAGAAGAACACTCCAATGTCTAATGATTTCCCTTCATCCAGGTCCCTCTTCTGCCTGACTGTAACTCATTATTTAGTGTTTCAGACTCTGACTGAGACATAGATATGTTTGTTGAGATGAAAACTGGTACCTCTCACTCCTTAACACAGCTTTACGTCATAACTTTTGAACTGACTACCTGTAGAGTCTTGAATTTCACCCTACATGTTGCTATGTTAGTCTAATATGCTGCTCTTTCCTAAATTTCAAGCTGAAGTTTGTAGTTTATTTAGTTATGATAGTCTAAGAGTGGCTGTAAAGCCTTTTCTCACATAAAGAATAAATAAGTACAGTATTACTAGCCCCTGAATCCTCACAGAGAGAAAATCTGGTAATTCCTCTTAGGCTGAATTACTCTTTGACTCTAAATTAGTTGGAGAGAAGCACTGTATTGTAAAAAAAGACAACTTCATGTCTTCCTTTTTGGAGCTAGAGCAATATCAATGTTTATATTAATAGCTTCGAATCTCTTTGCAAGCCAGGTGTCTCAAGAGGTGAACTGCATGGCAACACTGATGTGAGTAGGAACAATACAGGACCTGAAGCCTTTGCAGTATCCTCCTCGTAGAGGAGAATGTCCTTCTAAATGCTGAAATAATCATTCTGTTCTCAATCTCCACTTGAGAAACGGTTGCTTGAAATAAGAGCCACTGACATTTATAACCTGAATTACAGAATTTTACAAATTTTATTTAAAAAAAATACAATACAAATTTTTGAAGCCTGGAGTCAGAATCTGCTCTCTCATGCTGAGTAATCCCTTATGTCAGGTATCATTTAGGATACTGGAGACAGCTGTTAAGTTGTACTCCACTATGGTGGCAGTCTTGGTTTCTTGGATTATTAGTAGGTTAGAACTGTTCTTGCAATTAGCTGAAAGCAAACTTTAGAATTTTGCTAAGCTGCCTGCTACTGAAATCAGTGATACAGCAGTAAACAGTCTATTGCATAAGATTGCTCAGTTGTGAGCTTCAGACCCAAGCACACCATTTAGTTCTGTTTTATTTCATTGCTCACTTGCTACCTGAAACTTTCACGGCCATTGATAATGTCAAAGAGTTAAATCACAGATGAATTTTGGTGATCTCAGTCAGGGAGAACGCACTTCACCTCCAGAAAGGGCAGCATGACCTAAGGCTTGTTTCAACAGAAGAGTTATAAATGAGTTCTGTACAGGTTTGTTGCTGAGACAAGCTCTGGAAATGTGTTTTTTCGTATCGTAAGGTTTAGCTGTACAAACTTTTAAATGTGCCATCTTCCATCCATTTTGTATCTTTAAATGGAGCACATAGTTACCTCTGAGGCATGTTTACCTCTAGTGATCCTGCTCCAGCACGTTTAAACAGCTCACATGTTGAGTTGAAGGATCTTGCTTATTTTTATGTTTGCTTGCTCAAATTACCTTTTCCATTTTTCTTTTCATGTCCCAGTGCTACTATGCAAATAGATAAGATATATACCTAGAGCATGATAAAGATAATTATATTACAGCAGTTCTTGCTCACTGTTCTAGCAATTGGACCCATAAGGGTAATGCAATAAGCTAGAGGAATATGTTCACCTATTCAGATATGTTCCCCTTTAATAGCCTTGCAGGGCTATTATAACACCCATGGACAAAGTTGTTTGACAGTATTCATAGGAGCAGTGAAAACAAGAAAGGTTTGACTCTTTCCACTGTGAATCTACAAGGTGATGCTGATACTGGTGAGCAGGCATGCATAAGTTTTCTGTCCAAGGTGTGCTGAATAAGGAAAAGTTTTTATTCCTATGAGCAGATTGGTCATAGCCAGTATTTCCTTATAGACAGCCTTGGAAAAGTCAGTTGCCAACAAGATTTAAATGTAGCCTTTAGCAGAACCAATTTCTCTTGGTTCAACAGAATTATATGAAAGGCAAACTAAGTATCTTTCCACAAATTCTTTTTTTTCCCTCTGTATAAATAATAATTTAAAATATTTAATATATGATAACTTTTGAAAAATGGCTATACTTTAAGTAAGATCCAGAATTATTTTGTGGTTTTCTTATTTTGATAAGGATGTTAACTGAAGTTTTAGAAAATTCTTCTCCAAATAGATCAATATTTTAATCTATTAATATTTCAAATTAATTTTGACTTTGATAATTCCTTTGCAAAAGATGTAGTCTCTGGAATAATATGAACGCATGTATGTGCATTATAATATAGGCATGATAAGTTATGGATTGTGTGTGCAGCCATACTGGAAAAAGTGTGACTGGTAGCCAAAAGCATGAAGCTTTCTTCTTTTCAGAAATCACAAATGACAATAAAAATATCGACTCTCAGAATTATATATATTTAAAACATCTGTAGTTTGGATACAGAAAATTAATAAAATAATTAAGTAAAATTAATAATCTTTTGACCTGTTGTGGATATAGTACATAGTAAGTAGCTCAGTAGGGAGAAAGATAAAAATGCTAATGTCAGCTCCAGCATTGGAGAAATTGTCTAGAAAAATGGTAATCATAGAGAATGAGGTCTATATATATAACAAAGCAATAATATTGTCACTCAAATGAGTACTGTTGAGGTCTGAAATCATAATTTGCTTAATACCCTTGAAGGAAAGGTATATAGAAGTGTGATGGTGTCATTATTATTTAGCAACATTTAGATAGTTGGGCTGTCAGTCATTGAGTCAATCCAACTCACACCGAGTTACCAAAAAATCATTACCATCTACTGAATTTCCACTGAAATGGTCTTTGTGTTATTTGTGAGTCTCAGTCCTTGAAATATTGCAGCCAAGCTTTTCAAATTTGAAATTGCAAGTCATTCCAGCTAAAAGGTCAGATTGCCTGAATTGTGCATAGATATTTGCTTGACAAGGCAGAATGAAATTATATTACCCAAAGAAAATTTTGCAACCTGATTTTTTTTCCACTAATTTCTTTTCTAGTGGAAAATTTTGCATTTCAAGGCTGCAAAGTTCTGTCCTTTTGACTCCCCCTTCATTCTTTTGAAATGCAATTACTGTTCAATGAAATGTTATTTCTCTATCCTATTTTTACAGCTGTTCATGATGTACAGTGCAGTGTCGTAGTTTAATAATGTTGCTAAATTTTCTTCCTGTATCAATTTATCAAAAGTTTATAATGAAGTGAAATGCAAGGATCGTAGTAATTTTGGGTGTTGTTTTGTTAACACAGGACAATATCTGCAAAGACACATCATCAGGCAAATAACTTCAATATATTTGAAGGAATGGTCTGCCATGGAGTCCCAGTTGTGACAGTTTCGAGAGGCAAAGTGGTTTATGAAGGTGGAGTTTTCAATGTCACAGCAGGAGAAGGCAAATATGTCTCCCGTCCACCATTCCCTCCATATGTCTACAACCGAGTGAGGCAGCGGGAGCAGGTTAATTAAACTAATAAATCACGCTAATGCCTTGTACAACAGGAGGATAACTAGCTCTTGGGAAGAGAGGTTTGGGGATTCAATGGTAATTTTCCTTACTAATCAAAATATGCCAAGGTGGGAGGAAATAAAATGAAGAACTCAAGGTTTATTGCTCTTTATCTTACAGAAAAATATCATAGATAGTTCCTGCTCTTACAGTAGTCTGTACAGCTCGTGAAGTAAGACTCAGCACTTTTTGAAATAATCATATCCCACTTGCAATAAAAGTGGACAAAGGTTTGCTCCTGAGTAATCTGACCAGCTGCTACATTTCGTCACTGATTTCACTGAAAATCAGAGAGCCTTAATCTCAAACGTGGGAGGAAATCAACAATTTGCTACCTCTTTCATGGACGAGATATTTGGAGCTAAACCCTGTAGAATATTGTACACTTTGCTGTGTTACAGCAAGAATGTGTTAAAAGCTGAACGTGTGCAAAGCGCACTGCTGGATCGAGCAAGATAGCTCTTGTTCTTTTTTATTTTCTGAAGAGAAATATTGCAAATACATGAAGATTGAATTTTTAGTGCCTAATTACGGTTCAAGCACTCATGATGCTTTAGTGTCCTTAGTGTTACTGTGAATAGGACTTTCAAAAGCACACCGATTAAGCACTTTTTCAAATGTACCTGAATCAGTGGAATTCTCTGAGGGATCTAAAATTGAATCAGACTAACATGCATGTGAGCTATGTCCCAGTGAAAAGCTTCTGAGACAATTCTTTCTATTTCTTTCTGCTGTTGTCTTTATGGACTGAGAAGGGCATGCAAAAGTGGCTGAATGAGGCCTTCCTCTAAAGACCACAATTTCACAGGAGGGATGAGCTGCCTGCCAGTTCATACGCACAATGCAGTATCAAAACTAAACTAAAATTTATAAGACATTTGATAATCACACAATTCTGAGACTTCCATGAACACAGTCCATTTCCCATCAAAACTAGAGGGAATTTTCCCTCAACCCAAACATCAATTGCAATATGTCTTCAGAAGGGATTTTTCAACCAGCTCAGCCTTCTGTAGCCAGCAGCTAGAATATTGGATGATAGATACCCACACAAGGCAGAATTTGCTTTGTTTCATTGACATTTTTTAATATCTCTTGTCTGTAGTAAAAGCATCACTGGAAAATGTGACTAACAAAGAGAAACATTCATAAAATGAGGTGGAACATGGCCAGCTGCTTCTTTCAAAAAATAAATTTAGAATTGCATTGTTACATTGCTGAGCCCACTCCTGATGCCACCCATCTCCTGATGAAAGCTCAGAACTGAACAGTTTAATCCTAGCACAAGATCTTTTTCAGTGGGAAATTTGGTAAAAGTATTGGGATGCAATTTGTAGAAAGCTGGGTTATCACAGGACTTCTGTTTTATTTGTGTCCAATTTTCAATTACAAGGGGAAGACAAAGTAGTGAAAAATTTAAAATATTTTATTGCAGGTCTGTCAGCCTGTTCCTGTCAAGAGAGCCCCATATACAGGTGTGGTCTCAGGAATATCCATCACACAAAAAAAATAGTCTCATTCACCAGTTCTGGCTCTTGCAGGTAACCATCTCTTTTGATTAGTGGAAACTACTTGACTTAAGGCTTCTCTGAAACTTCAAGAGAACAAGTGTAGCAGGCTGTCTAGCTGGTGACAGGCTTGTCTGAAATAAGCCCTCTCAGAGGGTGAGTTGTCTTGGTGTCTGTAAATGTGATGAAAAACTGTGGCAGCTCGGGTATGGAGAACATCTTTCTGATTGGAGTGTCATTAAAAAAGTTCAGCTGAAAGAAACGGAGGGAGTGTAACTGCTAGACTGAGACAGGGGTATGAAGGCCCATAGAAAACCTGAGTTCAGTTAGTAACAAGAGTACAAAAAAAAGCATGAATATTTGGCTTGCAAAATTTACAGAAAAAAAACCAGAAACACCAGCAAGAACACCTTGATGTGAAAAACTAAATTTGTTGATGTCCCTGTGTTACAAACAATTAACACCCCAACAAATTGCTGTTTGGGTTAAGCTGGTAGATTCGTTTTGAAAGGACAAGAGCTGTCTTCATGAAAAAGAAGGCTCCAAAGAGACCTTAGAACAGTCTTCCAGTACCTCAAGGGAGCCTATGAGAGAGCAGGAGAGGGATTTTTATAATGAGGGATGTAATAGTAGGGCAAGGGGGAATGGCTTTACACTGAAAGAGAGAGCTGGTTTAGGTTAGATATTAGGAAGAAAATCTTTACTGTGAGGTTGGTGAGACACTGGCACAGGTTGCCAGAGAAGTTGTGGATGCCCCATCCCTGTAAGTGTCTAAGGACAAGTTGGATGGGGCTCTGAGCAAGGAGGTCTAGTGGAAGGTGCCCCTGCCCCCGTAAGGGGGTTGGAATGAGATGATCTTTTAGGTTCCTTCCAACCCAAGCCATTCTATGATTCCATGAATAGAGGTGCTGCAGTCAGTGGCAGCAGAGGTCTGATGGATGGTTGAGTTAGTGTAACAGGGGGATAACACCCAGCATCTCCCTTTCCCTCCCCTCCAGTGTTCAGTGTGTGGCTCGGTTATTGACAGTCCCTCACCTGTATTTGCCCTGGTGATGGGCAGATCTTTTCTGTGAGCTGATTTCCTCACTAAGCCAGCAGAAACCAACGAGCTTCCTTTTTCTGGGTCAGCTTTTCGTTGCCTTGATGAGTTGAAGTGTCTCTCACATGAACCCAGCAAAGATCAGCACAGTGCAGCATATGGATGGGATAAGACAGCTGGGAACAAGGGCTAGGCAACAGCACTTCACTTTTAACTGTTCAACAAGCAGAAGAAATGCTTCAGGAAGAGGTAAAAGAGTAGGTACAGCCTTCAGCAAGCACAGTTGAGCCGTGGTGCTCCTGTATGCCAACTGCAGCTTTAATGTTGTCTGCTACAGCAGGGGAACTGATTAATATGGGTCAGGGGAACAGCGGGTGGCAGTAAGCGTGAAAAAGTGCGGGCTGAGGTCCTGGGTGCATATGTGTACCAACAATGAGACCAGCTATTTTGAGAAATGGTTTCCCAGCAAATGGATATAAAGCCCCAGTTTGCACCTCCCATAAAATGAGTCTGTTCTTAGTGCTAATTAATATAGGCACAGGAACAAATCTGCAAAAGTGGGAGGGTGGAGTCAGTTTTTCCACATTTCACTGTATCATTCCTTTAAAGCTGCCCTACAGTGAACCTCATCCAGGGCATCAGTAGCAGCAACAGAACACAGCATCCTATTTGTTTTTCTCTGTCATAGAGGAGAAAGTTTTTCTAATAGAGGACTAAAGGCTAAAGCTTCAATAGAGTGAGGCAGCAATAATCGTTCTTTCTAGCTCCTCGCACTATTTCTCCATTATTACCTCTCTGACTGACAAATTGCAAAGAAGATATTTTGTTTTGAAAGATTATATCATATTGTCTTTTTCTTTTCTGTAGATAAAAGCAAATGAAAATGACCCTGCTGTCCTCACCAAAGCAGTGCCTTCTGGGTCCAACAATCAATCCACAATCAACTTCTCAAGAGCCAACATGAAACAACAGTAACCAATAAGCATTACACTTGGCTTCCTACATAAAAGTTGTCATTGTGATTTCTCTATGAAAGGAATTTTGTTGTAAGAACTTGAAAATTCTTTTTAGAAAATGGAGTAATAATAAAATAATAACTACAATTATAATGTGGCAACAGCTCTGTACATTCTTTAAAGTGTGTAAGTTTGGGGATGGTATTTCTTAGGGGATGGTTTATTCTTAGAAGGCATCAGCTACGCAGTAAAGCAACAGCAATGAACAATGGTCTTTAAGCATTTTCTACATTCTGGCTTTGTTGGGTCACATGAGATGAATCCTACTTGTCTAATTTCATATATTAGAAAGACCTTTGTTGTGTTTGGCAATGCCGACAATTCTGATAGCAGATGCTGAATTTTATTTTTGAATTTTCCCTTCCTGGAAGTAGTCAGCTACAGAGAAATGTTACAGAGCTGCTACCACATCTCCATGTCACTGTCTTTAAAGAAATTTATTTTGTCCCTATCAACTGCATTGCCAAGAATTTCTTGGTGTATTCAAGTATTTCTTTTGTTGCACCCTAGGCAAACCTATGCTAACCATACTTGTGAACCCACCTACAATACTGTTTTGTGTTCCGGCTTTATGGCGAGGCACACACCCATCACTTGAAGGTTTATGAAGTAGAATCACCAGAGCAAAAACATAATGTGTTAATGTAAAAGAACTTTTTTTTATTGAAAATGTGAGACTTTTCCTGATGTGACTAATACTTTGGGGTTTTTTGTAGGCTAGATTTCCTAATTAAAAAAAAAATCTCATTTGCTTAATTTATTTGATTTCCCTTTTGAGAAGTAATTGTGTTTTTAGTAGCATGATTCTGTTACCATGTCTAGACAAGTTTTGCCTCGGAGAACTTGAATGTTGTTTAAAGTTGCATTTTCATACGTAATTGCTCTTCTTTTTAAGCAGCTGGCACTGGAGAATATTTAAGAGTGTCATGCTTTAATCCCAGCTGGCAGCTAAGTACCACACAGACACTCACTCAGCTCCCTCGGTGAGATGGAGAACAGAATCAGAAAAGTACAAATGAGAAAACTTTGTGATTTGAGAGAAAGCCAGTTTAACAGGCAAATCAAAAGCTGTGCACACAAAGAAAGCAAAACAAGCAATTCATTCTCCACTCCCCGTTGGCAGGCAGGTGTTCAGCTATCCCCAGGACAGCACTATGAATGTTCCCCTTTCCTTCTTCCCCCAGCTTTATGTGCAGAGCATGACACCACATGGTGTGGGTTATTCCTGGGGTCAGTTGGGATCACCTGTCCCAGCTGTGTCCCCTCCCAACTCCTTGTACATCCCTGGCCCCTCACTGGTGGGGCAGGGCAAGAGGAAGAAAAGGCCTCGAAGCAGTGTAGGCACTGCTCAGCAGCAACAAAAACACACCCTTGAATTATCAACACTGTTTTCTCCTCTCTCTTGTATGAGAAGGTTGAGGCTTCAGACGCATTGTTAATGTAAGGAAAAAACTCTGTTAACCATATTTTCATCACTCTGCCCAGCAGCCAGACAGAAATCTGGGGTCTTCAGTACTGTGTTCTCTCTGATGATGTGGATTTCAGGGACAGGATCAGAAAAGGAACTTGGGAGACCCAATCCCTGCATACACAACACTGCTGGCATCCTCATCATTTGCCAGAGGCAGCCTCACACAGGCAGTATGTGTTTATTGCCCGACGGCTGGCTATCAGTTCGCTGCCTGTGAAAGCTCCCGGCTGTGGTGCGCCCACACCTGCAGTGCTTCCCTCTTTAGCCTAAAGTACAGGGGATGGACGTCTGAGGAGCAGCGATAGTGGGGGATGTGGCTGTGCTGGACCACTGGAGGGCAGGGCAGGTATGCTGTATCAGGAATGAAACGAGAAGGAAGGCACTCTCATGCACAGCAGCACCCGTGAAACACGTTCACGTGGTTTGAAATCTGTGCCCCTGAAGTCGACAATAACCTCCTTATTTTCAGGCTTTATTTCATCATCATCAGACTGTGATTCTTTGATCCTTACTTTGCACTTCTGCAATGTAAAACAGAGCTAAAGGAAAGGTCTGCTTGTTCATGTCTTCTTTAATTGCATCTCCGGGCTATTTAAACTGCGGTGAAAACACAGTGAGTCAGTGTGATAATATTGGCAGAGCAGGATTCAGGGTGAAAGCAGTTGTAAACCCAGCATCCTCTGACTTTGCACACCCAGCTGCTTACATGAAATGCTGCAATAAAACCAGCACAGAGAAAGAGAAGCCCTTAGCTTGGCTGTGAAGCCAGTCAGGTTTGAAGGTATGCAGTGGTGATAAGGAGAGTTCCATAAACACGGCTGCTGAAAGAAAATGTCCTTGTTTGTATTGTGCTCCAGGAGGGTCAAGGGCACTAGCATGTCTCTCTGAATTATCTTCACAAGACAATTAGGTCAGCCTTTCATTAATTTTACAAACCACATTTGATCCAATTGGAGGATTTTTCACAGTAAATCAAACAGCTTCCACACTAGTGAAGGACATTTAAAAAGGAAGTTGAGCTCTGCAATGAACTGCGGGAAGGAGAGGGATGAATGAGTCAAAAGCAAAATTCAGACTTCTTCTCAGACGCTTCTTCTGAGTGCTAAGTGCATTTCTGACAAGCCCTAGAGAGGCATTTAGAGACAATGCCCAGTAACATGAAGCATGTAAAAAATTTCTATTATGCAAAAAAAATGAATAAATAAAATCCTTTATTTCAACTGTGCCTATAGTTCACTTGTGGTCAGCAGAAAGAAAAGAAATACATGCTTTTATGTATGGGGAAGAAAACATACTAAAAGAGGAAAGAAGACTATGAATGACAGTGGAAAAGAGCCAAAACAAAATATAGTAAATCTGAGGAGATGGTAGTCAAGAAAAGGAACAGAAATAATTGTGAATGGAATGTTGGGTTTTTATTGTAACTTGTAGACTTTTTTTTTTTTTTTTTAAGAAAGAAGAACAATGTAATCCTGTGGTTGAGGGTTATGGTAAACAGCGAGGCCAAGAAATAGCTGAACAACTTGCAGAGGAGACAGCTGAAGATAAACAAACCGCCAGACTTCCCCTGCTCATAGGACAGAAACAAATGGAAAAAAAAAAAAGCAAATAAGGTCTGCAGAGAATGAGAAGAATGTCACTGTGTAATGTCTGGGGAGAGACAGACCTACCTTTTCATCTGTACAACCAAAGAGGACCACTGGGAAGCTGAAGGAACAGGACTGTAGGTCAGAGTAAGAACTGTCCTACCACTGAGATAAAACTGAATGTCTTTGAGACATAGAAGGTGAATTTGATATAGAATTTTTTTTATTTTTTAAAAAGAAGTGAAGAATGTGCCATGTGCCATTGTCCCTGATAAATCAGGTTTAGGGAGATGGGGAAAAGCAATCTTACCTCTGTCTACCATTCGGATCATCTTCAGCACACACGTGGTCACAGAAACAAAGAGTGCCTTAGTCTACTCAAGTATGTGACTCTAGTATGAGCGTAATTGTAACAGTATTTGTCAGGTGCCACCCTGGTGCTGGCACGGCATATTCACAAATTAAAACGACCTTTTGCTGTGATTATCTAATGTTTTTTCTGCAATGCTTTGTGTAAAAGTCACCAAATCACTGAGTGGCTGAGGCTGTCAGGGACCTCTAGAGATATCTGCTCCAGCCCTGTTCCTCTGAGTTGCTCAGAGCCATGTCTAGTGGGTTTTGAGTATCTCCAAGGACGGAGATTCCAAAACCTCTCTGGGCATCCTGTTTCAGTGTTTGACCACCCTCTGTGTTCAGTGATATACCAATCAACTTCCGGGCCTTTATGTTCGGAATTGGCTTCCTGGGGGAATTGCTCTATCACCTTCCCACAGATGGAGTTGCAGCTGACAAACCTGTTTCTCAGATCCTCCTTCTTGCCCAGCTTGAAGGTGGGAGTGACATTTACTTTCTTCCAATCCTCAGTAATCTCTTCTAATCACCATGACCTTTTACAGATAATCCAGAGTTGCTTCACAGCGCCATCAGCCAGCATCTTCAACACTCACAGGTACCTCCCATCACGTCCTATGGGTTTAAGTATGGCCTGTGTGTTTAAGTGCTCTCTAACCATGTCGTCATTCATGAGGGATAAGTCTTCCTTGCTCCTGTCTTTCCGTCTGGTCTGAGTGGCCTGGTATGGCTAAAAATCAGTGTTACCTGTAAAGACCAAGACAAGGAAGTACCTTGGGGTTTTCCATGTCTTCTGTCACTGGTAGTGGGGTCAAGCATCTAGGTAAAACGTTTACCAGAACTGAATATATTGTACAGAATTACAATTAGCTTCCCAAGAAGGATTGTCTTCTGTTACTGTCATGAGTCTTGCCAATTTGAAGGGCGAATTGAGCAGTACTTAGTTAACTACCCTGCCAGGTAGTTGTGGGAGCCAGAACATTCACACAACATTGTTCTGTGACCTTATAAGGCTCTTCTTCATATTAGGCTGAATTTCCTTAAGTAATTGAAAAGTGCACACATGGCATTGTCCTGAAAGTGTACTTCAGAACTCAAAGTCCTAACAGATTTAGGCATCTCTCCTAACTATTGACCCACATCTGAGTCATTTTGATAAACCATTCTCATGGGCTGCAAAGCTTTCTCTTGCTCCTTGTAGAACAACAGAGAGAAAAGGTATGCTGCGTGGCAACACCATCAAACAGGAAAGGCAAGAAACTCCAACACAGATTTTGCCTCCTGAAGTCAAATGAAGCAAGGTGGTGTTTTGTAGTAGTACTGTCAGACAGACTTGCCCCAACCCTTGGGCATAACAATCAGCAGGAGATTTGGGCTTCTTACCAGCCTGTCCTTTGGAAGAGCATATCCAACTCCTGCCAGCATTGAACCTGTCAGAATTCTGCCCCAAAACTCAGCCGTTACTGACATTTGACTGTTCCCCCACAGAATGCAATGATAAGAAGAGTGCATCCTCTTGTCAATAGTACCTGGATAGCTAGTCTGTTCTGGGAATCTGAATTTAGAGCAACTTTTAATTGCTTCTGTTTCACCAGAATTCTGCTTGCTACTGGTCCTTAACTATAGTACTTGGGGTACAACCTGACGCTCTGCTGCTATCCAGGGCTGTCCCACTTCAGCAAAAAAGGACAAAGTCAGGCCTCTCAGAGAGCAGAGCACAACCCCCAGTAATGCATGGCTTTAATGGAGCAACATTTTTTAGAGAAATTGTTGTCATGCCAGCAACCTGAACCACCTGTGTCCGTGCAGGAGTGAGGCTTTGGAAGGCCCAAAGGAAAACAGACTTGGTGTTTTTCAGTGTTTCAGGTGGAAAATAACTTCTGACATTGGTAGAGAGTTTTAAGTAAGTCTTTATTCATTCAGATAACAGAGACATTGATCAATGGCTGTCCTGCAACCATGCATGTATTATAGAGGAAGCGAGTAGAATTTCCTGTCATGCAACCTAAAAAAAAGAAGCTGGCTGTAGCTGAAAATCAAGAGTACACTGCCTACTGAATAGAGTTTTTAGCTCTACATTAAATCTCTAGTGCTGCGTCAGTTATTTGTGTACCTTTAGGTTTTTGCATTTGCTCTTGTGTCATATGAAGGTCACATCATCAATGTTAGTTGAATAGGTGAAGCACTGAGTATCGTTCTTCAGTATCGGCTCAGTTTTATTTCACTGAAGGCAATGGTGACTCAGGCAACATAATTAAGTCCATTTTTGCCACTTATGTAATCTTCCTCAGATTGTAAGGTTTGAAACATTGTTCACCTCTGTTCATATCCCCTACACTTCAAAGACAGCTTGTCTGCAACTGACATCTGATTCCTCCATATTCTAGCCCTCATGGTGGCATTCTCACTTCTGCATGTTACATTACCTCTCTCATGATCATCAAAGACATGGTACAATCTATATTAGTGATACAGTCTATGGATATGTGGAAGTGGGAAACTAAGACCAAGGGAGGAATTCTGGGCGGGAGACTAGGTAGGAGACTGGGAGCTAGGAATGGCAAAGAACCCGGCTGAAGGATTTGTGGTAGCTGAGGGTTGAGAAATAGATAGAAATTACTAGGAACATTGAAGTCCTGATTCTTGTCCATCCCAGAAGGCAATGGACAACCTCTGCTCTGTGTCTTCTGTCTTCAGTCTCTGGCAAAAGTGAAGAAAACAAACCTGCTGCTGTCATTTCATCCTCTGTTAGCTCAACCCAAAGAGGTCTGTGCCGTAGTCCTAAAAGGTCCAAAGTATCTATTTGATTGCTTTCAGACAGAAGAACAGATCCTCCATGAACTTCTAAAGCACCAGATAATGCCGACCCCAAGCTGAAAAATGAGTAACCTGTGATGAACAGCACAGTATCTACACTGGCTCCTTTTTCACACTTTTCCAGTCTTCGAGTTTGAAAATTGACTTTCCATAGGAAATATGATGCAAAACATAGCTTCCTGTGGAGGTAAAGCATTTCATCCATAGCCAAAGAATTGCTTGGTCTTTTTCACACCATGTTGTCATTTTGCTACACTTTTTTCTTTCTTCCTCACTGCCTCTGTTGCCTTGAGTATTGGAAACCAAAAGTTGGCCTGAAAAGACAGAAATATGATCACAGTATTACTGAGTTACAGATGACTCAGACACTAATATCTGTATAATCAGTATTGAAGGCTGTTAAAAACCAAAACCTAAACAAGCTGTATGTGTCTGCTGCTAGTTATCTGGACTTGCCACAGGTATATGCATGTGTGTTTGTTATTTCCATTAGTGTATATATACACATATATACAGGACAACTGTTTTGGCAAACGGGAAGTTCTGTTCCTTAATGGTATATATATCACCTTCCATTTTTCTAAGCAATAACTGAACATCTTTCTTAATATTTAGAGGCTGCCTTTACTGCCTAACACTGTCTAGATTACAGGAATACTTTTTGTGCTTTCCATATGTTCATGAAAACAAAGCTTCTTTTCTGGAGAGCTCTGAGTCTGAGAAGTATTTTCTTTCCAGCACAGTCATTTGGGTCTACTGATGTCATGTCTGAAGCAAGTGTGTTGAAGGGCAGAATAAAACAATTAGATGATCTAATCTGACCATTAGGTAACTTATCTCTGCCCCCTGTGCAGGACAGCACTGGGGAAAGTCTATTAGCACACAATTAAAGCTAACAAGTGTTTAAATATTTCCTGGATCTGGCTACCACTCTGTGAGAGGGAGATTTATTTTCTCCCTAAAACTGATGGCTTACCCTTCTAGCAAACATGTTCTTCACAGTTTTCTCTTGTAGCTTTGCTCTTTTCTTGAGTAATTTTGCATGCAAATAATGTATCCGTTTCATTGCAGTGTCAGGATAAAAGGAAGTTGACACAAGTATTTTAATTTGGGTCAGGAGACCAGAGAATAACCCAAAAATTATTAAGAAGAAGATGATGACTCCAAGCTGGATCCATGTCGTGGAGAGAGCAAGTTCTGGATGAGGGATGCAGTCATGCTTAAATGCAGGGATCTTGAAAGAATCAGTCTTTGCAATAAGCTTTGTCATAGCAAGAATAAAGCTGTTCTCATTCTTCTGCACAAGAAAAGGAGGAAAATAAGAGTTGATTATGGTACTGATTCCCTCCTTTCTTAATATTTCTTCCATTGGACATTCATATTTACAAATGACCATGAATTATCTAGTTCATCTAGTCTCTGTATATGGTGTGCTCATAACAGTGTATTTATTGGCCATTTAAAAATGTTTCAGACTGTATTTTGACCATTTCTCTTGGAAGATTGTGCCTTATTTTGAACTGTTAAGAACCTATCTTCTCAGCGAATCTGATACAGAAATATTTAGCTAATCTGGTTATCATTTCCCAACTCCCAAGACTCTGCTCAGATCCTCTGTTGGAAGGTCCTTCCTCCAGGGTAAAACTGCAGAGCAGAGTGTGTCCATGCCTTTGGATGTGTCTCAGCACGTGATCAGCAGTGCTTCCACACAAACCCAGGCAGGTGCTCTGACCTCAAGGTTATCAGGCAAACAAAGCCACCTCTCCTCCTCTAGAAGGCACCTTAGTTTAGAAGAGTTGATGTCTTTCACTGCTTCTGGACTGAAATGCTGAATGAGAGTGAGTAAATTAGACATGCTGCTGGGACCAGTATTTCATACTGGCAGGCAACTTTCTGTTCTCTGTGTAGGAACACTGCTGGGACACTGAATCACCCAGCTCTCTTTTCTGACAATGCCAGGGAGATGTGTAGCTCTAACTTGTAGCTCTTCTTAACACCCTAAAGAGGCCAAGCACTTCTGTTAGGTTCCCAAAGCATGTAACTAATTTAAAGCCTGTTAGACTTTCCTTGACATTTTCCTGTAAGAATCTATCAGTACAGTTTATCCCTAAACTGAACCCATGTATAAGCAAGAAAAAACTGCATTAGGAACTCAGTATGAAACAGGGGTAGCAGTGCACGAAGAACTTTATTGTTTGTGATAATTAATAAACATCTCAGGAAGTCACTGAGTTTGTCCTGCTCACCCAGCTTCCTGGACTCCCTGAGATCAGCAGGCTTGTTATCACAAATCTGTTAAGACTAAATTTCATGTTTTGTTGTAACTAGCCTTCCTTGGGGAACTAGAAACAACCATTCTCTGTTTTGCGGGAGTCAACCAGCTTTCCACAGGAGTGAACAGTGCACACAAACAGAGTAAATTCATATTACAGGCCTCATGAATCAGCCAGACACAGCCAGGCTCAGGCCTTCTGACTGTGCACAGTGGGACTGATCTCCTTCTTTACCCTGACTTGGCTCAGACCCAGGGCAGGCCATGATAAGGGGCTCCCCTGAAGGTGCAAAGGACAGAAACACAGGCAAAACCAAACACAGCAGTACATAGCATATAGTGAGGGTACAACAGATTGCTTAGTGCTGTCCTCAGCTGGGTTTTTGTTATCTCTAGAGGTGGAACCTTCACAACCTGGCTCAGAAACTTGTTCTATTGTTTGATCACCTGAAGAGTACAAGAACATTTATTTCCTTAAATTTGTGTGAATTTCCTCTTCTGCCTGCACTGTGCACCACTGAGAAGAGTCACAGAATCATTAAAGTTGTAAAAAACTTCCAAGATCATTAAGTCCAACCTGTGACCAAACACCACCATATCAACTAAACCATAGCACTAAATGCCACATCAAGTTATTTCTTGCACACTTCCAGGGATGGAGAGTCCTTACTTCTCTGGGCAGCCTGTTCCAATTCTTGACAACCCTTTCAGTGAAGAAATTCTTCCAGAGTCTTGCTCCTTTTTCTTACATCCACCTTCCCCATCAGATATTTACATACACTCATGAGATCCCCCCGAGCACTCCCTCCTTCAGCCTGAGCAGCCTCAGCCTTTTCTCATGTGACAGATTTTCAGTCCCTTAATCATCTTGACCCTTTCTTTGACTCCTCACTCCAGTATATGCCCCTCATGTACTGGGTCTCATCAGTGCTAAGCAGAGAGGAAGGATTACCTCTCACAGCTTGCTGGCAATTCTCTGCCTAATATAGCCCAAAGAGGTACTTTCTTTGCCATAAAGGGCACATTGCAGGCTTGTGGTCAACTTGGTGTCCATCAGAACTTTCAGAGCCTTTTTCTGGAAGGCCATCTCCCAGCCAGTTAGCCCCCAACATGTATAGTGCATGGAGTTACACCTCTCCATGGACTGCAAACAAGGCATGTTCTTTTGCTGAACATTGTGAAGTTCCTCTCAGCTCACGTCTGTACGCTTTTCAAGTCCCTCTGAATGACAGCACAATCTACAGGTGTTTTGGGCACTCTTCCCAGTTTTATGTTGTCTACAGGCTTGTATGGCTACAATCTGTTCCTCTGTGAAGACCATTAATGAAGTGGTTAAACAGATGACTCAGCTTCAGGTGGGCCTTGGTGTTCCTGCCCCCATCCCTATACAATCAGATAGTGTATTTAAATTCCTCCTGGGACAGTTGTCCCTTCTTTCACCTCCTCTCTGCTTTTTCTTTTTTTGAATGTTTGAGATTTTTTCAAGAGCTCCTTGCTCATCCATGCTGGCCGTCCACTGCCTTTGCCTGAGTTAGTTGGGATGAATAAGTCCTGAGTTTGGAGCAGGTGATTTTTTAATATCAACCAGTTCTTCTGGACCCTTATTTTCTAATGGACCTCTAGGGGACTAGAACCATATCACATGGTGGGCATTTCAAGCAATATACTCATTTCATTGCTCACCTCAATAATCCTGTTACTCTACGGAACCAATTAATTTTTAGGGAATGGAGAGAAATAGGAATGAATTCTCATTATTATGAGATCTAAGAAGTAACAGAAAGTGCTGAGTAAAACAAAATTAGCAGAAGAAAAATCATACACCATACTGTACTAACAGTCAAGCATGTCTTTGAAACTTTTTTATCTTGAAAGTATCAAAGGGTTATATGCTTTCAGGAAGTGTTTTAAGCCTGATCTTGCAAGCTCTCGAACTGGGCAGCTTTCCTTTGCACTAAAAGCATCACATGGGTCACACACTCCAGTGAAGTCTCAACCTTTAGGAGCATTCAGACAAGACCCTGAGCAATCAGATCTGTCTCTGAAGTAGTCCTTGTTTTTAGCATGGTCTAGATGGCCTTCAGACTTACCTTCCAACCTAATTATTCTGTGGTTCTCTATGTCACTGCTGCTCCTGCTAGAAGAACCTTGAGATTTCAGCACTGTGTTATAATTTTGTGTTGCGTGCACCATGCATACAACTGGCAAGTTTCTCACACTACTCAACAAAAGAAAGGTAGGCATGTCTTGCATCAGTGTCACCGTGACTTTTGACTATAAAAGTAGTGTCACAAATGTCAGCATTGTGAGTGTTCAACTTTAAGCTTCCAGTTTTCTTCATATATATAAATGGAAGAATGGAAGTCCTTCTTCTAATATTTACCATTCTCTAGAAATAAGATAATGCTCTGGAAAGTGCAGAGAATTGTCTGGTTCCATCTAGCATGTGTATCTGTGAAGGCAATGTCCCTTTTTGAAATGAATGATATTCCATGACAGAACTGATGGCTCATTGGCTGTATGTCTGTTCTTGCAGCTGCTGAAGATAAATGGGAAATTTTTCAACACTAAACTAAGAAATGTACAGTACTGATAAGTACTTACATTCTGAGAGAGGCTGAGTTGAATCTCTAGATCCGGTACTTCTTGGAGATATTTATTCACAGAAATAATTAACCAATAAAACAAATAGTCCACTGCAGCGAACAAAAGCCAGATGCAAAGATGAATAATTACAGGGAGAAAAAAATACAGCATATTTTTCCTGTCCTTCCTTGTGAAGCAGAAAGATGGGATTGTCACATAAGCTTTTCTTTCTTTTCTGTTAAGTGGCAGGAGACAGGGTCTATGCTGTTGCTTTTGGTGCTCATCAAATGCAATGAAGTCTTTTGTGATATAAGTGTTTTTAAATTTGGTACTGTGAGAACCCACAAATTTTTTGATAAAGAGGCCAGTTCCAAAAGAAACTAGAAAAATCCCAACTATAGGCAATACTTTCTGGCCTATATAGGGCAGTATAGTCAGAATAAAAGATATTTGGTTAGCGACTCTCTGGATTTCTCGGTTTGTGTCATTTAGCTCTTGTTTCAACGCATCATCTGAGATTGAATAAGCTGGTGTGAATTCGTGCTTTAGGGACACTATATCTTTAGGTAGTTCAGCAGGAAGCTTGGCCGCCTCATAAATCCATTGCACTGCCTCAACATAGTATTTTATCAAGGCAAATTTTTCATGCTTCAAATGACATGTTATGCTGTCTGCTAGAATCTTTAGGTTGTGAAAAATATTTTGGATGTTGTTGGCCACCATGACACCTGTGCCAGCAGTAATAAGAGCATTCCTGCCATTTTTCAGTCCGCAGGAAAGAAGGAACAGGACACTAAAACAGCGCAGGTGCTTGAAACAGAAGAGCATGATAGAAAGCGAGATCCAGATGAATCCAGATATCAGTAAGGGACCCAAAGATTGGTGTGCCAGGGAGAAGTGCATGGCAAGGTAAAAAAGAAAGCTGGAGAGGAAGCCAACTGTAGAACAAACTCCAAAAAGCTGCATCTGATACTTCCATCCAGGCTTCCTTTCAGATATAAAAATTTCCCATACGTTCTGGGCTATTGAGACAAACGTTTGCATTTTCTTCTAATTGTTGCTGACACTGCAAAGGCTCAAACTAAAAGGAAAGAAAAAGAAAAATACTGTTATTTATGGGGTCACATTACTGACAATGATGTGCTTTTAACTGGCTGTCTAATACTTGTCCACATTACAAAAAATTCAGGTCTGACTCACGTGGGGCTGAACTGCAACAGTTACAAATGGGTCCAGATACAAAAAGTTGTCCATGAACCAGCAGCGCCCTTGCGGCCAAGAAGACAAAGGGTATCCTGGGGTGCATTAGGAAGAGCACTGCCCTGCCCCTCTGCTCAGTTTTCAGTTGTGTCGACAGTGGCATGCAACAGGAGCTGAGGGTGATGGGAGCAGGCATCCATCCCCAGATGGGACCTTCTTGGATTGCTGGTGTTGCTTTTCCTTGGTCTCAATTGGGCCTGATCCTTTCTAGTACTGAGGACTATCCTGAAAAATGTGGAGTGTTTTCTGTGGTTAACCACTTCAGCACAGGTGAATGGGGGGCAGTAGCTCTCGGGGTGAGCTCAGTTCCTGGCACTATCACTCTGCCTGGGAAGGCAAAGAAAATTTCTTCCCTCTAGGGCCCAAGTGAACTCGGTTGCAATGAAGTACAAAGGCAATTAGCAGCTCCTTCACAGGAGCAAAAATAGGTAATCAACATCCCCAAAGTATGTAGAAGGCACCATGTTTGGAAAAGTGCTGCAGGTGAAATGGGGAGGAGAGTCAGCACACAAGCCAGCAGGCTCCAGCTTTGCCATGACCAGAGCTGTCCTCTGCTTATGGGGATGGTCTGCTTTGTCCTCTTTCTACTGAAAGACATTTTTAGGAAACATAATCGAAAAGGAGATGTCCATGATCCTGGAGTCAAGCAGAACCAGACCTAACAGCCAGCACACCCTGTCAGCAAATCCTGTGCTTCCTAGATTGGATCTTAAACAGTACGTGCCTCCATAACTTCTTTGTAGATCTAAGAAAAATTACTTTGTACGGTGAATGCATCTGGCATTCTGTTCTTGATTTAAGAAGCCATAAAGAAATAAAATGCAGAAAGGCTAGAATTTGTCATACTATGCAAAAATGTCTGTTTGAGAAAATCACACATTTGGAGTTTTCTTGAGCAGCACCAATTTCACAGCTGTTCTCAGGCATAGTCTTTCCATGGTTTTGTTCATTTGTATGTATGGGTATAGTGTATTTGGGTTAATGCTTATAAGCATTCAGTAAATGGTTGCAATATGTGACTGGGAGTTTGGTATGACTGAATCTAAGAATTGGAGAGAGTCAAGAACAAAGCCTTAAAATTAAAAAAATGTCACACTTCTGGACTGGGAGGCTGGAGAATTGCAAAATATGGACAGAACTTGAAAATAATCAAAAAAGTGTCCTTTACTGGGCAGATACAATGCTGTTAGATGAGATCTCTGCAGTACTCAGAACATACATGGTAGCTTTGTCCCTAACATGCACAAACCCAAAGCTTTAAGGCACAAAAGGCACTGTAAGGCCTCTGGATTTTGGAGCCTTTGGCATGGATGCTCAGGTGTCTCTGTATGGTCACTGAAGATTGGCAAGGCAGCATTTGCTTCCCCCCAGAGTCAGTCTCTGTGCTCAGACTTTCCCAGGGTAAAAGTCAGGCTCCCAATGAGCATCTCTCTGGCTTGTCTGACACGTCAGTTTTCCTCCATAAGATATCAGCAACAAGCATAGACATTCAGCCAGAGAAAAGCACACAAAGGATGAAAACTCTAAACCTAGAAAAAACGTGAAGGCTGAAATTTCTTGTATCAGCAGGCACTTAAACAGCTGTGAATGCTGGGAAAGGAAAATAACACTGTGGCTCTGAGGTAGAAATAAATCTTTGGCTCTACTAAGGAGCCTAATTCAGTGCTAAAAGAAATAGTAAACCTTGAGAGCATTCTGGAATGATTCATCTTAAAAACATAAATCGTGAAAGCTCTCCTGAAGATGTTAGGTGCAGTTATGAATTCTAACAGCAGGCTGACAAGAACAAAACATTAGTTTCAATTGCAGTCTGAAAAAAAGTACTTTTTCTAATGCCCCTGTAACATGGGGGTTGCTACCATTATGTATGTAGCATAAGGAAAGAATTATTCTTAGAAAGCAGTTTCTTGTTCTCAAGTGCCCCTTTTTCTTTCCACCATAGTTTCTCATGATGAGAATCTCCCACAGAAGGGAGCTGGAAACTCTTGTGCTCTAGGTCTGCTTTGGAATCTGACTTTTTGTAGGGTGCAAGGGGAACCTCTCTATGCCTTAGTTTTCCTCTCTAGGAAATACTTACTCAGCTCTGGAAGCATGGCATTCATCTTCCATATGGCATGCTGGCAGGAGTAATTAATTATAAAATCAAATTCTCAAAAGGAGCCTCTCCAGCAAGGAGCTTGGGCCATAATTCTTAAGGCTTGTGATGTACTGAAATTAATGCAACATAATTAAAAGGTATTTTTCTAGTTTAATTTTAAAATAAAATAGAATAATTTAAAAGCATTTTTAAGATCCTGCTTGTGATATTTCAGGTATGGTTACAGGTTTGAGTAAGCAGAAGATTAGCACATAGCATCAAGAATCCCTAGAAAATGTCTTTCCAGCTCAGCCATATGCTAGAGCTCTGTAAATTTTATACACTGTGTGTTCACATCATGTATTTCTTCCCTAGCTTCAATGGAGGCTTGTCCATATTCATCATCCAAGAAGTTGTGGCTGTTCTCACTCTCGATTTGGTCCTGTCCTAGTGCCATGCTCACCCTGCAGTTGATGATGGCTTGCTACAGATAGAATAGAATAGAATAGAATCGAATAGAATAGAATAGAATAGAATCGAATAGAATAGAATAGAATAGAATCGAATAGAATAGAATAGAATAGAATCGAATAGAATAGAATAGAATAGAATCGAATAGAATAGAATAGAATAGAATAGAATAGAATAGAACAATTGAGTTGGAAAGGGCCAACAGTGATCATCTAGTCCAACTGCAATAGATTGAAACTCCTAATATTTGCAGGGGGTATGCTCTACCTGGACTACTGCCTGCTTTGAGGAGATCAGCAGATCTACTTTCCTAGGGCATGGATTAGCCATCCTTGCAAGCATCTTGCCGATTTTTAAGATCATGGAATAGGGAGGTGTGTCCTAAAAATGTATATTGAGCAAAAGAATGGCCTTTACAAAATAGCTAATTAAACTAAATAGTTAGCTTTTTTAAACAGAGATACAGCTGACTTGTCAAAGCATGACAAACAGGGTCAAATGTCTAAGTCTATTTTCTATTTTGATACAGACCTAACTCAGACAAAACCTGGCGACAAAAATTTCCATGGAGTTAGGGCTGAGTAGTACCACCCAGTTTTTGTGCCTTTGCACCAAGTCTGACACAACTTTTCTCTGCACAGCGTTGTTGTCTGGGTTGATCTCAGGAGGACTATGGCAGTTTGGCAGGCCCTTTGCCCTGCACAGTATGCAGGCTTTTCATATATAAAAATGAAGTCTTACTAAGAGATACATTAGGTTAAATTGGAAAGTGATATCCCATTGATGCTCAAGCTTCAGTAGCATATTGATACTTGCCTCATAAATCCTGTTTGGATTTTATACAGGAATTAAAGGAGAGAAAAGACACAATAAGAATATAAAAACAAGTATTTCCTTTTTTGGCAGTTTTAGCAGCCTTCTTTTCTAGCCTGGGTCAGTGACATTGAAATGTAAGAGAATTACTTCCCTTTTGTGGAAACTATCAAAAAATCCAAGGCTGAACTTTGGTTTAGTAAGAGGCAAAAATACAGAAGGGAGTCCCACATTATTTCCTTTGGTGAATGCAGGGTATTCAACAGAGAAATAAAAACCTAATAAAAAGCCATCAATGTTACTGTAACTATCCCCTTGTCATTTCTCATGTTGATATTACTTGCTGTTAACTGCAGGAGGAAGAAAAGTAAATGGTGCTAAACACATTAAACAGAAGGGATGACTAAAATGTCTAATCATATATGTGCCCATAGGAACTTGAAATACTAAACAACAATACAGCAATGGAAATAAACCAACAATTTATACACATACAAAAAGAAACAAACAAGCAAAAATTGCAACAGATCAAGACCTCATTTTTTTTCATGTATTGGAAATAGATGACTCAGGAAATTTGTAAACATTGTAAGATATTAACAAGTCCTTTAGGATGCCACAAATTGATTAAATGTCATCTCATATCAGATATCTATAGCACTGGAGTTTGGACTTAGATGATCTTAAAAAGGGTCTTCCAGCCCAAGGCATTCTGTGATGCCCACATCTGAGCTGTCTCTCAGTCAGGGAGGAGAAAAGGGCAGTTACTCAGTACCACACTTCAGACCTGTTTTACAAGTCCACCCCCACATGAGATGGGTTGCATCCTAGGAGAGCTTTTTCTCTAGCTCAGCTATGAAAAGCATCTGGATCACTTAGACAGAGCTATCCAAAACCAGGTGAGAAGAACTTCTCCCTGTATTTCTTCATTGCTAGCAGGTTATATTTGACTAGGGCACTCAGAGCAAGACATAGAAAATGTGTTGTGGGCAGCCATAGAAAATGGATAGTTATAGAAGAGACAAAGAATAAGAAATCAAAATTTTCTCACATTGCTTTGGGCTGTGTTAGAAAGCTGTGATGCAACAAACTAGAGACATATTCTTCCCTTAAAGCACAGGCAGGAAGGGAGGCACAGTTTGGGAAACCCAAATGGTAGTTCACCTATTACCAAAAACAACTCTACAAAACACAGAAAATTGCAGTTTGAGGTATGGAATGGAACATGAGGTACTAAACAGTCCCTTTTCCTACACAGAATAGCTCTATATGTAGTTCTGGGAGAGTTTAGGACTAAATTGTTTCCTGAACTTTAGGAATACACCCTCCAATCAGCAAGGTGACAACAATTACCTTAAAGCAAGTCCTTTAATCTTAGAACAGCTAACTCAGTCCATGATTACTCTCCAAAGTTCCTGATATTAACCTTAAAGTGTTACTTACAGGCACTCCTGTAAAGCGCTTGAAGGTCCTTCACAAGGCTGTGTCTCTTGACTTCAGTGAGGAACCAAGATGGACACTAACAAAAAAATTCGCATGAGTAATTTGTTTCCCATACCCTCCCTCAATGAGTCAGACACACCAAAATTTTGAAATTGTTCTGGTTTTGACAAAGATTCATGAGGAAGTAACTTATGCACAAGACCAAAATAGTATACAATTTGCAAGTGCCACTTTCCACCTTTTTTTTCTGGCAGAGTAATAGATATCAGCAAATGAGTTCAGGACCCAAATTTCAAATACTTACTTTTATGTTGAATAATGTGCTAGGTCTAGAACATTTTAGCTATTTTGGTACTTCCCATTCAAACTAGAAGCGATTCAGTACCCAAAAAAACTTCATCATTTTTATCCCCTCAAATGTTCCTACTGAGATCTATGAAAACATTTTTTTAAACAATTTGTCAGAATATGGCTCTTAAAATAAGGCCCACTTTAAATATACAATAAAGGCACTCAAATTATGTACAATAAAGATAATTGATAAACAGGAGGGTAGAACTGTTATGCAGAGGAACTTAAACTTTGGCACTTAAAATTTTATTTTGAGTCAACTATTTGTTTCTGCAGACACTACAGTCTGCATGCATATTTTTGTGTACAGAAGAGAAAGATAATTCTGGACTCCCATACTCCCCACTTGAAATGAGTTTCACAGATCCTACCAATTATTGGATTGATCCATTGAACCAATCAAAGACTGATACACAGCTTCACAAGGACAACAGCAACAAAAAGAGTAAGAGGAGTGTTACACACGTGTGATACCTTTTCAATAACATCCTTCATGAAAACCTGTCTTTTTTCATCCACTTTCAGAACTAACTTGCAATTATGGTTTTACTGTTTATGTTTGACCTTCCAGGTCCATTTTTTGAATAAAACATCACTATTGCTTTTCTCAGAAATGTCACAGGTGGTTAGGTCCATTGCAAAGATGCTACCTACTACCCCCAAGGAATTCTAAATTGGAGACTGACACTTATTTAGACTCTGATTTCAAAGATCCAGAGCTATACACCAGTCTTGGTTCTGTCCTTGGACTCTACACTTATAGAGTCCAATCAGCAACTACTGGAGTGCTGGCACATACATTATCTATTTGGCCTTGGTTGAAATGTCCCTGCATGTAATTTTCCAGACAGCTGGTTTTGCAGCAGGTACTGATAGCCTTGAAGTAGCAGGTCTCACTGACTCACCATTAAGACCAGGTTTGCCTTCCCCAGAGCAGCCATACCCCTGCTCTTCCAAAAGCAGCCACTGAACGAATTCGGAGAGCTGGCAGACAGAAAGATGAACATAGCACATTGTTCATATCCTAAATTATGCATAATGTAAGGGTATAATTAGATACAGTGAACCATCTATAACTGCAGAAAGTCTCTGACTATTGTGGGATGAATGGATGAAATGATCTTTTAGCAGAACATATCCATCATATTATTAAATAAGAGAAATTCTGTAAAGGGAGGCAGGTAGGTGCATATTAGAGTCAGACCAAAGCTCCACCGAACCCAGCATCTCAGCCTTGAGAGTAGCATATAGCGAATATTTACAGAATCACACAATGGTGATTATGGACCATTTGAACATGGTCTAGGGGACCCTGATTTAGTGGGGAGGGTTGGACCAGATGACCTCCAGAGGTCCCTTCTGATCTCAACCATTCTGTGATTTTGTGACAGTTGAGATTCTTGTTTTCCTTTCTCCAGCCTCAAAAGCTAATCCGAATGGCAGCCCTACCAGCTGCAGTATCAGGCACTCCTCCTAGGTTATTATCATCTGCAAAGCTCCTGAGGGTGCACTTTTCACAGGTCATTAATGAAGATGTTATGCAGTATTGGCTCCAGTATCAACCCTTGGGACACACCACTAATGACCTTTGTATAGCTGAACTTTGTGTTGCTGATCCCTGGGCCCAGCAGTTCATCCTGTTTCTGATCCACCTCATTGTCCATTTATCTACCCTACACTTTTTCAGCTTTTCTATGAGAATGTTATGGGGGAAGGTGTGGAAAGCCTTTCTGAAGGTGAGGTAACAGCATTCACTGCTCTCCCCTCCTCAGCCAAGCTAGTCATCTCATTGTAGGCTGTCACATTGAGTAAGAATGACTTCCCCTTTGCAAATACATGCTGAATACTCGCTGCAAATGCTTTACAGGATTAGTTTCTCTCTCACTTTTCCAAGGATCAAAGAGAGGCTGTCCAGTTCCCTAGGTCCTCCTCACTCTTCTCAAAGGTGGGAGTAGCATTTGCTTTATCCCACTCTTCAAGATCCTCTCCTGGGCCTCATGACATTTCACAGACAATCAAAAGTGACCTCACAGTGACATCAGCCAGCACCCTCAGCATGCATGGGTGCCTCCCATCTCCTCCCATCGACTTTGGTTAAATGTTCCCTAACCTGATCCTCCTCTACCATGAGTAAGTCTTTCTTGCTCCAGACTCACTCTTATCTCAAAGGCTTGGGATTCCTGAAGCCTAGTCTTCCAAGTAAAGGCAGAACTGAAGATGACATTCAGTACCTTGGGCTTTTCTATGTCCTTCGTCATCACCAGGACCCCTTCTGCCCTTCACAGTGGACCTACATTTCCCCATGTCTTTTTTTTTGCTGCTGATGGACCTGTAGAAGCCCTTCGTGCTGCCTTTCACCTGCCTCACCTGATTCAGCTCCAGGTGGGCTTCGGGGTTCCTGTCCCCATCCCTGTAAAATAAGGCAGTGTGTCTGTACCTGCTGTTAAAGATCAACTTGCTGTCCCTGATACCACCTCCTTTACACTTCTTTTAACGTTTGAGGTTTTTTCAAGGGTTCCTTGCTCATCCATGCTCATCTTCTGCTGCCTTTGCTTGATTTAGTTGGGATGAATAATTTTTGAGCTTGTAGCAGGTGATTTTTTTAATATCAACTAGCTCTCCTAGACCCTTCTTCTATCCTGTGCCATATCCTATGGGATTCTCCCAAGATCTTTGAAGAGACCGAAGACGTAACACCCACCAAGCATTTATTGCCCCATACTTTTTTCATCTTTACATGCAGTCTAAAGAAGGCACTATTTGTCTCACCTGGGATGCTGTCTGTCTCCTAGTCATTTTATATACAGTGAAATAAAGCAGTTTACAGGCACAGGTTTTTACCTCTTAGGCACAGAAATTTTGTAGCACTTCCTAATCCCTTTGGGGCTCCAGGAAGAAAAGAGGCTGCTACAGTCCTATTACAAACAGATGCCCTACTGGACTTCTCTTCCATGACCTGCCATGGTGCTGAGTTCATTGATAATAGCCCAAATACTGTCCCAGTCCAGCAGCTTGTAGCCAAAGGACTGGGTCCAAAGAGGAAGGGGAAAGAAAGGCATTTTTGCATCCCCTTGGGCTATGTATGAGAAAGAAAACAGTTTATGGTCACCTGGGTGGACTAACTTTTCCCACCCTTTATTTTCTCAAGAACAAGGAGTTGTGGGCAGGCTTTACCCATATCCACCAATTTGGACCAAGTTGTAGTAGTGATTGGCAGTGTTTCTAGCCTCTCCTAGGGAACAAAATGCATTTTATAGCACATACAGACAATGCAGAAATCAACCCCACAGTCTGGAAATTACCTAAGGTATAGTGATACAGCATGTTGATAAAGAGCCTCAGCTGGTCCTTCTCAACCCATATGCTGCAACAATTGTGCTGGTGTCACTGGGGGGTTTTGGCAGTTCTTTTACAGCAGAATATTTTAGTAGCCTCATCACAACACACCCTCACAAACTGTTGTGCCAGTACAAACTTTTCAACCACATTTTCCAGGACCAAGGTGGATGCCTGCTGGCTTGTGCTTGCTGAGGCCGCAGGATCACAAGCTACAGCACAAGCTCCTTGAGGGAACATTACCTCTAGCTGATATCAGCTGCTGGGGCTGCCTGGTTCCTGGACTTCCCTGCTCATGTTGTCAGCTACTGGCCACTGTAAAGTGGGAGGAACTGACAGTTTACATGTTTGAACAAAGTACAGTAATGGCTCCTCTCCACGGACACCCCCTTG
>VWZG01000821.1:0-11106 GCA_013396735.1 Grallaria varia
GGGTAGAGCCCTCCCCAAACCTTTGTTTGCGAAGCCATGATGATGATGGGTTTACACCCCCTGCAATGAGCTGGATGTCTTCCACTGGATCAATTTACTCAGAGTCTTGTCCAAACTGATCTTAAATGAACCCCAGAGATGGGACATCTAACCCCTCTGTGGGCAACTTATTTCAGTGTCTCACCACTTTTATCTTAAAGAATGTCTTCCTTGTGTCTTCTCTGAATCTGCCCTCTTTTTTTTCAAAACCAATAACCTTTGTCCTATTGCAACAAGCCCTGCTAAAAAGTTTGTCACTATCTTTCTTATAAGCCTCCGTTAAGTATTGAAAAGCTGCAATAAAATCTCCCTGGAGCCTTCTCTTTCCCAGCCTGAAAAACCCCAACTCTCAGCTTCTCTTTATAGGAGGAGAGGTTCTCCATCCCTCTGATCATCTTTGTGGCCCTTCTCTGGACTTGCTCCAGCAGGTGCACATCTTTCCTGTGCTGAGAACCCCACGGTTGGACACAGCCCTCCAGGCAGTGTCTCACCAGAGCGGAGCAGAGGTGCAGAATGCCCTCCCTCGGCCAGCTGGTCATGCTGCTTTTGATGCAGCCCAAGGACATGGTTGTCTTTCCGGGCTGCAAGAACAAATTGCTGGGTCATGTCCAGCTTTTCATCCTCCAGAACGCTCAGGTCCTTCTTGTCAGAGCTGTTCTCAATCCCTTCATCCCCAAACTTGTACTAATACTGGGGATTGCCCTGACCCAAGTGCAGCACCTTGCACTTTGCCTTGTTGAACCTCCTGAGATTCACATGGACCCACTTCTAAAGCTTGTCCAAGTCCTTCTGGATGGCATTCTGTCTTTCATGTGTGTCAACTGTATGACTCAGCTTGATTTCATGTGGAAACATACTGAGGGTGCACTCAATCCCACTGTGTCTTTGAGAAAGATATTAAACAGTCCTGCTCCCAGTACAAACCCCTGAGGGACACCACTTTCCACTGATCTCCACCTGATCAGGGAGCCATTGAACACCACTCTGGATGCGGTATTTCATTTGATTTGTCTAGCTTAATTGCAAAATTAAAGACAGAATGAAGTGGACAGAATGGAATATAGTAATTTTTCAGGGGTACCCAGACTGGATGTTGAGTAAAGTCACACTCGGAAGGAAATGTTCTGATTTAAAAGAAATATGAAATCAGTGAAAAAGGATATGTCAAATTAAAATACAGATACCAACAGGAAATGCCAAAAGAGTCCATGAAATGTTGATGACATTACCATGATGCTTAAATGAAGCAAGGAAGCATTTCTTAAACAGTTTAAATTAAAAGGGAGAAGGGGGGGGAAACCCAAGGTAAGTGGTATATTAAATAATCACCTATATTAAGATGTGAAGGCATTATATCATGAAAGAAAAATTATTCAATAAGTATGTTTTGTGTGTGGAAGAATTCAAAGAACTGAACTACTATTTCAGAGTCAAATCATAATGAAAGGTATGATGTAGAGAAGTGAATGTTTCTCTCCTAACCAGGCGCAACAGAATGTTTTGATGCTTTATTTGGCACGCTCTTCAGAGAAAAAAAAATACTAAAGTTGAAATTATTGCTTGATAGTGTGATTTTATGGGTAGTAGATAACTATGTTGCCTTTGGGGGAAACTGGAAGTAGGGCATGATATGATACAGGTTTAAAAAGTGGTCACTTACTGATTTATAAAAATAACTGAACTGCTACAGTGTTTATAGTGCAGGGAGATTTGTATCAAATGTTTATTTAAAGGCCTCTGACATTTTTGTTTTCATTTTTTAGTCTTTACAAGAAAATAATAGGGTATATGAGAACAGACTGTTACAAATAATTTGAATTTAATATGTAAGTTGGCACAACACAGTAAAAATCCTGTGTAATATAACTAAATGCTAAGTTTTACAATTAGAAATCAGAAATGCAGGCTGCAGCTGCAGGACAGTACAACTGCTGAATGACATTTTGGAAAGAAGTGACTAAGAGGTGGGTTTAGAGTCATTGTGGAAAATGATGAGTACCCAGTGCAGTGATGACCCTACATTCCTTTTTGAGTTAGGAACAAAGTACAGTACAAGCAGAGCCCTACAGGAGTGCTGGAACCCATCAGTGTGTCTGATTCTGCAGTCCGTGTTCAAAAGGGCTGAGGAGGTACTGCAGGGAGTTCTGAAGTAGACAAAAGTTATTAAAGCTAGGAGAATATTCTGTCCTTTAGAGAACTCTTTTAAAAGTATGAATTAGTCTCCTAAAGAGAAGCCTGAAGGGTGGCCATGCTTAAGAATGTAGAGATGTTTACTGATCATGCATTCAGGTAATTTACTAGGAAAGCTGATGCCTTCACCATAGACAGTGTCTTTAGAGTGTAATTAGATTTCACTCTGAAGTTACCTAAATGCTCATAGGTCCTAGATTCTGCAATTCCTGTCAGTCCTATCAAACCAAGCCGAGCTGAACCAGAAACTCAATTGAAATTCCTAGACTTGATTTCACTATAAATTTTCTACATAAAATCATTTTATTGTTCTGAGTAGGATCTGAAAATTATGGAGTTATGAACCATTTTGCTAGATCTTTTTCAGTCTTCTGCAAAAGTTTACACCTGCTCTGGAAGTATCTCTATGTTAAGGGAGGGAGAGCAGCTTCCAGGTGGCAGGAAGCAAGAGGAAGTGGAGAGCCTGCAGTGAAACTAAGAGAGCAGTGAAACAAGAATGGAGCAGAGAGAGCTAAGCCTTTGCAGCAACAAAAACTTTTTAGGGACAGCAGGCAACTACATAATTGATTACAAGCTAGGAGCTATATTATATGAAATTCGAATGCAGATTTACAGCATGCAAGTATCTATGCCTCAAAGATGAAAGGGGCAGGTGCAGGCTGTACTTCCTTACTTGAGTTCTGCTCTGCCTTATCAGATTGATATATTTCCTGTTTACAAAGTCAGGAGTTATTTCTAGTTCTGTTTCAGCATATCTAGTTCTGAATGTAGTCTGACTTTCCTATCAAGCAGTTCTTGTGGCTTCCTCTTTAGCATGAAGCGTTTTTGAATTGCCTTTCTCATCAACCTAATTTGGCAAAGTGAGCCTCGGAATAAAAAAAATCTAGGAAGTGTAAAGTCTGTATAAATGACCAAGTATCAAAGTCTTTTATTCACCTAGTGTTGATCATAGAGGGGGCTTGAAAAATCATTTTGGAATTAGGCTTTCTAGGAATTGAGGCCTTCTGTGTTCTGTAGAAAAACCTTTTTCCACTGGGAAAAACATGGAGGTGGGGAGCTGCATAGTTGTCACACAGTTCATTGTTCATGCTGCAATAATGTTCAGATAACTAAAAGGAAGAGCAAGTGGATCTCTGTTACAGGAAAACTGATGTGCTAGATTCTGTTACTCTTAAATGCCATTCATAACCGCCTCTCACTGTGTTGCTGTCCCTGTCTGGCACTCTAAATATTCTAAACATGCAACTTTTATCAACGTGTGCAACTTCTATTAGAAAATGTTGCAGTATACTGGATTAGTATTGTAACACAGCTTGCTTACCATGCTATCACCAATTTCAAGAAAAACAGTGGAATAACTTGGGTTAAAAATGTCTTTTTATCTTCCGCTATGATCTTCTGCTCAGGATAGAAAAGTAAAACTGTAGTCTTTTTAAAAAACTGTGAATGTAGCTTAGTGTAGTTTCTGCCATTCTGTTGAAAATGAACAGTGGCAGTCTTCTTTTGGTAGTGCTTTTCACAAGTTCTGTATTTGTACATACATACAAATGAAAATTAAACTAAAAAGTCATCACCCACCAGTTCCAAGTCTTTGCTTAAAAAGCTTGTTGTGTTATGAGAATGGTATTACAGATGAGAATTGAGGTACATAAAAAAACTGCAGAGAGATGGTTGCATGTCATGTTCCTGCATTGTAATAATCTCTACTGTTCATTCACTGTGATGAATACTGGGCCAACCAGAACTTAATTTAAAATAATTTTTAATAAACTAAAATTAAAAAATGGAAAATAGCTCATGTAATATTTATTTGGCAATTCCTCTGTTTCAAATTCTTTTTGTGTGGTTCTCATGGTTAAATATTAAAATGTCAAAGTAAAACTCAGATGGGGATTCCTTGTTTTATTATTCATTTCCTTGACATATTTCTTATGGAGTCTTAAAAGAAGACATCTGTTAATGTTCTTTTGTTATCTCTTCTAATGAAAATATGAACTTTCTTAGGTCCTAATTGATTTTTAAGCTATGTTCTTAGCATCAGTGAGTCAGTACCTTCCCTTTGTTTATATCAAAGATCTACTGCCCATTAACTTTGATTCCATTTCTTCTGAGTGGCTGTACATTCTCAGAAGATTATATTCTTGTAAATATTTCTCTTTGCAGTGAGGAGCTACGAAAAGAAGCGCGACAGCTGAAGCGTGAACTGCTGGAAGCAAAGCAGAAAAAAGAAGAAAGAACTTCAAAACCTAAAGAGAAAGAAGGTAAGGGTTTTGTGTAGATCTCCAGTTAACTTTCCAGTTTTAGAGGGCTTTTTTAGTTTTCTGTTTCATGTGGACAAATGTGGACATTCTGTTGTTGAAATGTAGATTTTTGTTCTTTTTGTAAGAATGGTAGTAATGTAATGATGGTAGTATTTCTTCATCCATATGTCCTTTAGCTGTATGTGTGCTGTGACCTCTGTCTTGGAAAGTCTTAACATTCTGACTTGGAAAGGTACTTAAATGCAGATGCTTAACTTTGAACTCAAAGCTATCGACTTCAAACTTTTATGTGTTTTATGACAGCAGTGTCAAATACAGAAAGGCATTACCATATTTATTTTCCCTAAACCTTTGCAAAATGGGATCTTCAGTTGTCCACTTCGTTTTCAAACAGATTTTATATTCTGTTTCTTTCTAAATGAGTATAAATTGCTAAGTTTATAATGGTTTGTAAGGTGCATGTTTTAGTCCAGGTGGATATAATACCCTTTATTAGCTGAACTGAAGAAACAGGAAAGACTGGTTTTTAAAAACTGAGTTGCGAGTTGTATATGAAATCTGGCACCAAATGTTACAAATTGGTGACTCTGAAAGAGTTCTAGGAATCCTGCACTATCACTGAATGAATGTAAGCTTTCATTGGCAAGCTAATGGATGCTGTCACTGGCTATGTTAAAAAATAACTGTGAGTAGAGGTACAGAAGAGGTGAAGAGTAGTCCTTATGTATGTATATGATAAATTATCTTGAATAGTGCCGTATATGGCAGTTCTTACACTATTGCTTAAACATTATCCCTGTTCTGGGCCAGTTAAGTCAGAGGACTTGGTAATTTGAGGACATCCACCTTTACAGTGGCAGACTAAACTAATACTTGGGCAATATGCATGATTATTACTATGGTACAGCTTGGAAGGATACCTTTTATTCAATCAGGGCATTTATATACCCGGGTTTTGGGGGGTTTTATACTTTCTTTGAAGTAAATAGCAGGTAGGAGCTAAACATGTTGAAAATCTGCAGGTAACAGCTAATGCTAAAAATAATCATGAATAATTCTGGGTTTCCTTTTGGTGACGGGAAGGAGTCTGTTCCAATACCTGTTGAGAAAGATAGATGGCAGGAAAGAACCTATTCAACTAGTTATTGGAGTACCTAAGGAAAAATTTTAAAAATAAACATGTTCTAAAATCTAAGGCAAAGTTAAAAAAAACATTAAATTGATACAAAGGGTGAAGGATAAAATGATCAATGAAAATATAGTAAAAGGCATTTCAGGTTTCTACTAGAACACAAATGGAACATGAGTTTATGTCATGATGGGGCTGTCACTGTGTGGTTGCTACAAATGCACCAACTATAAAAGTGCAGTGATAATATTGCACTCAGTTCTAAGTATTGTACCACCAAAAAAGATAATGAACTTAACAAATCCACTCAAAACTAGCAGAAGACTGTGTAAATTAATTTATTAGGAGATACTTGAAGATTTTTAGAATTTATGTAGGCAGTGGGATAGAAGGGTGGAATCTTCAGTGTTTAAAAATGGTAGGTGGAAGGAATGAAACATGCCTTTACTGTGAAACAGAATTTACAGTGGAAGAATAATAGAATAGACTTTAGAAACAATTCAATTCATCTTGAGTATAATGAACTCTTAACAGGAATAGAAGTGTTGTACCAAGTAAGTAAATCTCACTTGGTCAGTTTGTATTTATGGCCTGAATTTTCATCAGTGCAATAAAGCAATTGATGTACAGGACAGTCTGCTAAATGTGCAATAGTTTGCCTATTCCACATTAGTTTTCATATAAGAAATTCATATATTTTGAAAAATACTTCTATCATGTGTATGTAGCAGGAGATTTTTCCATTGTTCTCTGCCTGTCCCCTTTGGAATGTGGGTTGGAGCATGAGTTGCGTCATGCTGTATCAGGTATGTCTGTGCAGATGGTGCAGACACTTGCAGTATGTCTGTCTGTGCTTTGAGCTGGCTGCATTAGGAAAAAATGCTGGTTCAGAGGCTATGTAACCACATTAAAATGATTCTGTGCTTGATTAATAAGCACTGCATCTCAGCCAAAACTTGCAACCATAGTGGGAGAAATTCACTGAAGACCACAGAACTGTGAGAATAAGGCTTAGGTCATACTGAACTTCTTGAAGGATCAGGTCTAATTCTGCAAGAATGCTAATGCAGGGTGGCAGCATGACACATCTATTTTAAGTCCACTGGCAGATCTTTATTAGTATTTGCATCGCATTTAGTATCACTTCTTCAAATAATTCATGTTGCATATTATGCCTACCTAATATTTTTCTGTATGCAGAGAGTAAAGTAATTAAGAAAGACTAGGGAGTGGAAATTTAAGTGTTTACATTGTTTCAAGAGGTCAGAGAAAAAAAATAATTCCCTTCATACATGTTTGATTATAACCAGTCTTCCCATTTGTGAATAGTATTATTGACCATGCCAGACTGCTGTCAAGACCTTACTTTAAGTAAGATGTTTTTCTTTTATGTGACATTTGTTGTAGTGATGCCAGAAATTACATCAAACACTACAATTTGAGTGCTGAATTACTTCAGCATTTTGAAGTACTTGGTCAAATATTTGACAAAGATACACTTTTCAAAGTTCTATAGCATAAACCTGTAAATATACTTGAGTGAAATCTGCTTTAGACAACTAACATCTGCCCAATTGTTTATCTATATGTTGATTAAAAATAGTAGGAGTATTTAAGAAGCAGTATTTTAGTTTTTCTTGTTAGAACATTTTTGTAAACTGATACTCTGTGGATGATGAAATTTAATTGTCACTCATGGGAAAACATAAAAGCTACAAAATAGTCTTAACAGGGAAACCTAACAACTAATGTAAAAATCAACATTCAGTTGTAAGAATTCTACTGAGGCATGCAGTATTTTCTGGTTTGTTATTAATTGTGATATGGTAAGCAAATGATTGAAGTGTTCAGAAAATTCTCAAAATCAAGTGAGGATAACAATGTAAGATTATGTTTTATTTCTGTTTTATTATTAAGTCTGGGAAGTGTCAGGGGCATGCAAAGATTTAAGCTCAGTCTTACACAGAAAGATGAATTATTGAAGTCTGAAACTTTTAACACAATATTGCACCCTTGAGAATACTGTGATCACAACAACATCCAAATTTTGGTGGTTTGGGAACTTTGCAGCATAAATACATTATATATGAAGATTTTTTGAGTATATCCAGTATAACTGCATTGCATAAAAGTATCCATCTTGAATGTGTCACTTTTGCAAAACTTTGTTTTCTTTCACTATTTTCTTTTTTTTGTGTCATAAAATACTACCTGTCATCCCCTATTCAGTCTCCTCTCTGCTGAAGTGAATGATTTTTTCCTAATGTCTCTCAGCCTGCAGAAAGAAAGGAGAAAACCTCACTGTAAACCAGCTTTGATGTAGTAGTAATCTAAATCTAATGTACTCAAAATCCACTGACATTCAAAAATTAACCGCATTTTAGACTGTGTGCATAAAAGCTACCAAAGTTCAGAAAATACTTACTAGAAACTTGCAGTTCACAGTGTTTTACAGGTCTACTCTGGTATTTCAAATAAGTGTTTTGAAACTCTTAAGAATTACTTCTAAGGTTTTATTATTTGCATTGGCTAAATGAACTAGCAAGTTTGTTCTAGAACTGTTGCTTTTTTCACTGTAGCAAACTGAAAATACAGTAATCAGTCCAACCCTGGAAGTTCATTCTGTAAGCAAATCTATTCAGTTGTTCACAACTGCTAAATATTTCCTGAGTCTGACCTTACTCGTTGGCAAACTGTGGCCCTTCAGTGTCACCAGAGCTATAGCAGCAGGAACTGTACTTTTCTGGAAGGTGCAAAGAAAACAAGTAGAACTAGTCCTAAACAAAACTGTATGGGAGATTGTTATAAATTCTTTCAAGCATAAAATTATATAATACTGGTTTTTTCTAGTATAAACATTTTTATACTAATTTACAGTAAATAATGTTTTCATTTTCATATACATAGTATTTAAAGTTGCAAGAAAATGTTTTCCTCAATTCTGGAAGAAGTGTGTTGTTTATCTTGGTTATTAATTATAGAAAGTTGCTCTAAGTTCTCCATTTGTCAATTCTTATAGGAATTCCAGTTTAATTCCTGAAATATTAAGGCATATCAGAATTTCTTATGTAATTCATAAGGGTTTTGTTTGGTTTGGAACAAAAACAGCTTCTCTTTTCAAGATTTCAGTCTCATTAAGATTTTTAATATCAATACTGCATACCTCTGTAATTCTAGAAGAATGCAATATAAACTGAATATTCTGAGCTGAAAGTGGAATATAATGCACAAATACAGGAATGTGTGTTAGGCCTCTTATTTTAATTCACAGAAACTTTCCAATCATAACTTCTTCCACTCCAAACAAGGAGTTGCCAAGGGTTTTTCAGGTTTTTGGTTTTTCCCTTTGATATTTATTCTAGCTATGCCACACATTTCTAGAAATTTCGGTCCAGTAGGTCTTTTATCATACAAAATGTGTCATCTGAGTTGCTAAAGAATGTATTTGAGATACTGAAGAAAATTTATGGATCTAACACAGTTAAAGCATACACAAACCATGTTAAGTAAACTGGGATGCCTTTTACTATAGATGTCTTTGTAAACTCTCATTGTTATCTTACCCCAGTACTGCATGAACTCATGATTGCATATGCAAAGTGCATTACAATAGTTAGTGGGTTTACTTTTGTACAGTTCATCATGTCAGAAATGTTTTGTAATGTAAGATACTTAAGTCTGTGTAAAAATCTTAATGCTTTCTTTTCATCAAGAAAAAACATAAACCAAAATTCTTTCACTGATCCTTGTCAGGATTATAGGCTCTGTCTCTTTTATGGTGACATTAAACCCTCAGAATTAGCATATATTTTTTTCTGTTGCAATGTGTGTTTTTTCTACCCTCCAGACACTTTCTGGTAATACTTTCAGTAAACCAAACTCCTTCTTTTTCTATTAAATGTTTTATGCCCAACTTCATTATCTCTTTCTTAAAAAGGAAAACAATCTGTAGGTTTTATATGGATTCTAATTACAAGGACAGTAATTATTAAGGTTTGTCCAAAAAAAGTTTGCACTGTGGAAAATTTTATGCATCCTGTTAGAGATACATTTGTGTCAAATTGTATCTTATCTGTGCTGCAATTAGTGGACTTGCTAATTCACCACCTGACGTGCTAGAAATGGAGCGTAGTCATTGAGGGCAATATGAATGTGAGCATAAGCAGTGATCATGCTTTTCTGATCTGCCACAGGCAGCTGGACTAGAACTTCATGTTTCTTGGTTTCCGTAAGGTGGAAAATAAAATTGTGTTTTCCAAAATAGAGCATGTCTGATGCAACTTTTGCTGTGTGTGTGTTATGCCATTAAATTTAGTAGGTTTTTAGGAGTTAAGCTTAAACCTATCAAGCTTTCTCTTCTACTTCACTTCTTATTAGGAACTGATCCATCCCTAAACCATCCCTAGACATCCTTTCAGTTCAGTGCCCTTGGATCATGGTCTTTGTTATACTTTTGCAGTTTTGTTGTTAAAAACTGACATCTTTTGAACTGTTCCTAATTTCAGTGTGAGTAAAACAAGCTCTTCTATATTTTTTTAAAAATCCATCCCTTCGTCTCAGATTTAAAGACTTCAGAATCTCCTCCTTTGTTTCAGGCTATAATTGTAAACCATGTCCTATAACCGACGTTTTTTGTTAGATTACACCATCAGCTTGGCATGTTACTCATTAAAGGAATAATTTCAGGATAGAAGAATATATCTGAAAGAAAATAAATTACTTAAATTATAGAGTTTTTGTCACAGTAAGATGAAGAGTCTCTTGGTAGTAACTCAAGCTAGTGGAGGTAAGTAGTAAAGTATTTAGGAATTCTGTTGAAAGTAGGATGAAATGTATTTTCAATAAGGAAGGTTATCTTTTTCTTTTTTTCTTTTTCCTCACCTTCCTTGTGTACACACCAACTTGTTCAAACTAAAGAAAAAGTTACACCTTGTGATGAGATGTTTCTAGGGCACAAGTGTGCAAGATCCCTGTAACTTAAGCTGTCATCTTCTGCATCTTGCAATACCTAAATTCAATTTAATTATTATTTCACTTCTGTGTATCCATGTCATGTTCATTAATTTTTGTCTTAAAAAAATCCTCTTAAAGAGGTTTAATACCAAAATTGTAATCCTTATACTTTTGCTGAATCAGCAAACTGGACCTAAATTTGACCAGCTTGATATGAAGGTCAAGTCCATCATACAGTGCTGTGGTTCCTCTTTTTTTCAACTCTACTGCAAAAGATTTGGAGGGAATCTGGGAAGCTAACTGGGAGGTAAGAAGTAGTAGGCAACAATCTGGTTTTACATATAAAAAGTGTTCTTCCCACCAGCAAGTCTCTCTTCTGGACATTTTCTTTTGTTTGCTTATTACCACGGTTTGTTCAGACAGAGAATAACTGCTGCTTATCAAAAATTGAATATATAACTTCTATTAAAAAGTATACTGTGGTTTTGCAATTATTTTAGTTTTCATTAAAATGTGTGTGCTGGTTTTAAAAGT
>VWZG01000851.1:0-13764 GCA_013396735.1 Grallaria varia
ACTTTTAAAACCAGCACAAGGACTTAAAACTTCACAGGAAGAAGAGAAAGCTAGCCTCCACCATATGTTGAGTTCCTTCCATGCCTAAAATCCCCCAAGGACCATCTCCAAAAGCCACCCAAACTCAGCAGGAAATGTTCCCTTGATTTTAATAACATATTACTCAAAAAACTGTGTGCTTGCACAAGGCAAAGTAAACCATCACCACTTGCCCATTAAAGTGAACACATTAAACTCAGATACCTTTTGGTTACTACTGAGTTTCTTTAAGAAAAAAACCCAACAGTGTTGAACCTGTCAAACCATTAAAACCCGCAGAATACCTCATTTCACAAGAAGACTGAGACTGTGCTGCAAGTCCTTTTTCACAGAACTTAACATGGAAAGGCAAGCATGCCAGCTTTCCTGATCTGTACTTCTGATGAGGTAGTCCCAGGTGCACTAGGCTTCCCTTGGGACACAGAAAATCAGATGCCATGAAGACAAAGGTAGGCAAGTCATGACAGCCTGTTAGGAGACACACGATGTCTGCAGAGAAAACACTTCCTGCTATTTATTTCATACTACTGCAACCCAAAATCGATAGCTGGTTTGTGCAATAAAGAACCAAACCCAGCAAAACACCAGTGAAATGAATTCAGCAGGGAATTGGGCAGCAAGCTGGGCAAAGGAGTTTAGAAAAGAGAATACGGTAGTATAAGAGAATTTCCAGGGATAATTCATGAACCAGCTGTCTGAAGAGTCATTCCCTTGGTTCACTTCTCCTGAGCACAGTTGAATGCAAGATACAGCAATAAAATCATATGGAATATTCAGGAGATTAGCTCACTGTGTTTAACAAGACAGACATTAACTCAGAGGAACAGTTGACATCTGTGGACTGACACCAGCTTTACAAGCAGTTAAACACCTATTTGTTCAGTGAGGCTGTTAAGGACTAATCAGGAACAAATAAGTCATTCTTTAATAACAGCCTTGATCTAGCCTGAGCAAGACTACACCTATTCTTACTTTAGCCACCCTATTTTCTAGCTTGATGCTTGGTCTTGGTGTAGGTCTAGGATATATCTTTCAAAACCTGCTCCTTCTTTGCAGCTTTCCTCAGGACGGGGAAACTTTACTGTGTGCTGCTTCCAATAACATCCAGCCATGGGAACATCTCTTACAAAACATTCTGATAGGAAAGCAGAAGCCAAATGTGACATACCAGTTTTCAGAGAGCCTGCCTGCTTGCTTTAAACAGGGATTTACCAAACAGCTGCTATCAGTATTAATACTCCCCTGCTTTCAGTATTAATTCACTTAACCCATGCTTGGGAAAGTCCCGGTTTAAGCAAGGAGATGCACAACACAAGTTTAATCTTATTGCAAATCAGCAGAACTTTTACAGAACATGTATAAACGTACATCTTTACACATTTGACACACCTTTAAAGGTAAGTCATCCTACAGATCTTTCTTAATCTGTGTGGTAAAAATTCACTTCTCATCATTTGAAGTCTGTTTAAAGTATTTTCCTCCTCTTTTGAGGTGGTCCTTAAGTTCCACCTAGTGGCTTTCATCAGCCACAAACAGCGGACTAGATAAGCATTTATTGCCTGAATGCTTAATTTTCACATCTGTGTGTCTAGCTGCAGAAAGAATCAAAGAGACTTCTTTATACATATGATTTAATCTTGCCATTTCCTTGAAAATTCTCTTGGTGATCTGAGGGAAATTTTCCAACTACAGTTATTCTAGTTTAAACATCCAAATCAAACAGGCGTTAAATTAAACTAAAGGCTATTCCTGTGCAAAGGAGAACGAGCTGATGGGCTGGCCATGAGCAGTAGCAGCTTGCAGACAGGAGCTCTGCAGGGCTGCTGTGCCTGTCAGACAAGGCAGCTGCTGCCTCCCTGCCCAGTCAGGTCCCAGCAGGACAGCTGCGCACTTAGCATAGTGGCACAAACCTGTCACACCCAGCCAGATGTGTTTCTCTGAACTGCTGGCATCGTCAGCATCGACACCCTTCACAGCCAACTGAGAAACAGGCACCTCTAGACCATGACTCAGGTGACTTGCTATAGAGGTTTACATTCAGGTGTGATGAATTACATCCCAGAAGTGTCTCGTTCCCTCATTTCCATTACAAATAGAAGTCAGAGGGCTTACTGGTAGCTGGTACCACTACCCCATGTCCTGAATCCCAGACGGGGTGTTTGACTAAGAAAGACTCTGCCTTGTTACACAGTGTTAGAGGTGTAGCCTGCCTTGCACTGAGCAGGCAGAGAAATCTGGAAGGAGGAAATAACAATTACACACTTGCACCTAAGTTTAAAAGCCCATTGGTGGCAGGTAGCCATGCTATCATAGAACAGTTATTTCAACACTGTTCTGTTCTCAGAATACATCTTACCCTGCTGCTCAGATGTGTTAGGCTGATGAAGGCAGATTTGTCTTATGGCATGAGAAGTGTAAGACAGTTCTGCTCCTGCCTACTTTAAGGTTATAAAACAAGCTATGCTTATGTTTCAGTTCTCTGAGGCACTAGCAGAACACTCACCACAGACATTTTAGCCCTCTTTGGAAGAGCTTTACCTGCTCTAAAGAGTCACTATCTTCAAAGGAAAGGGGAAAAAAACAACCAGAGAAATGTGAAACTTCATAAATTTATCAGCTGCCACATTAGAGGTCAAAAGCAGATATTTCAAAGTAATTTTAGTGTCTTACATAAACAACAAGACAGAGTTCACCAGAACTGGTGTAGCTTGTCCACAGAGATCATATCCATTTGAAGAGAAGGTGAAATAAGAACTAAAGGGGAAAAAAGAGGAAGTTAACCTAGTTCATGATTTGAGGAGTGTGGGATGGATGAAACATCTTTAACTCCTTAATGCAGCTTTTTCTGTCTATTCTCATTTCAAAGAGCTTTACTTTTGATCACATACAGTTTGAGGTTTGCACCCAGCAAATCATGTCTGCTTTTCTCGAATATGACTGCTCAGATTTATTACCCCGTAGTGGTGTCTCCCAGTTTCCCCTCCACAGCTTATCTTTTCACCTTCACCTAAGCTTTCATGGGGCAGGTCTGCGTGTGACAGACTGGCTCTTTTATGCAAAGAAAAGGAGAAAATCCTCAAATGGCTTCAAATTTCCTTGCTCAGTAAAAAGAGAGGAATGAAGGCTCCACGACGCCTATCCTGCTGTTGGGTTCACACGCCATTCAGACCAGACTTATGGTTTATTTGCAAGAGGGTTAAACCAGCACTTCTGCAGCAGTTATTTCACAAAACCTGGGAAGGCTTACGACAGTGAGCAGATTATCATCTGCTTAAACCGAGTCTTACTCTGCACGAAACCACGTGCCGTGCAACCTTATCTCCCGAAACCTCCCCTCAGGGAGGGACCGCTAGCTCCTTCATGGCACTGGGGGGGCACTGCAGGGCGGTCCGGGAGAAAGTGGCATCAGTGCTGGGAGCGACCCGCGCGTGAGCTTCAGTGTGCCACAGAGAGGCTCCCCACCCCACGGCAATTCCCTCTCTGTGTTTGCAGCAGGGGCGCCCGCCCGCTGATAAGGGGGGAAGGGGCGATGCCGTGGGGGTGGACAGCTTTTCCCGCGGAGAACACGGGTGCCCCCAGACAGCTCCAAGGGACCGAGAGCCCTGGAAGCCCAGTCGACGGGACAGCCTACACCCGGGCGGAAGGGAGGGCTCGGAGGGCAGAGCGGGCAGTGCCCACCCGGCCCCCGAGGCTGGAGGCACTCCAGGATGGGGCAGAAGTGGCACAGGAGCCATCGGCACAGAGAGAATCTGTAGGTGGCTCCATAGCTCAGTGGTTAGAGCACTGNCCCGACCAAGGTGGGATTTAGGGTCGCTCCCTGCCGACCGGGAGCCACGCCGCCGTGCTTTTGGCGTCCCGACGCGGTGTCTCCAGGGGGTGGCGGCACGAGGCAAAACGTAATGTTTGGAACTGCAAAATGACGTCATGGTCATTCCCAAATAAATGCACCCGCCTGGAACTGAGCTTTTGGGGGTTGTTGGTGCGCCGCGCCCGCCCCTGGTGGCTCTGAAGTCTCGGGCTGGTTCCACCGAGCTGCTCGGATGTAACTTGGGTATTCCAGGTTCGCTCGGCCCGTCTCCTCTGCAGTTCAAAGCCATTCTGCCTCTCCCGACACTGCCTGCCCTTGTAAAACCTCCCTCTCCATCTTTTGTTTCGAACTGGAAGCCTGCTCTAAGGACTCCCCGGAGCCACCTCCTCTCCAGGCTGAACAACCCCAATTCTCTCAATCTCTGCTCCTAAGCGGTGCTCCAACCCTCTGAGCATCCTGTTGGCCCTCCTTTAAAAAGAAAACAATCTAATTTCATTGTCCAAAAGACAACTACTCCTGAAACACACTTTTCACAGCATTTCAGTTTAAGGACAGAGGGAAAAAAAAAAAAAAAAAAAGAGAGAGGGAGAAAGGTGAAGTCATTGACATGTCTATTCCACATTTTTTTATCAAGGATGAAAGTCTTGAAATTTGGAGGCACCTGGATTTATTAGACAGTCATACACAGCCGAATCCGACCAGCGAATGTCCATCAGATACTCTCATAATCACTTCTGTCAGAAAAGGACATCACAGGAGGATTTGCAAAGAAAGTTAACATTAGGAGGCTGGTGCTGTTTAGGTTTAATAAAACACCTAGAGAGATTGCTAACACTGCCAGGAAGAGAGGCACACCTGGGAGCACTGGCATAACAAGTCAGGCAAATTTTCTTTTATTTGGTCACTTATTTGTTTCACCATCTTACACATGATTTGCTTATTGTGGTACATCACTGAGCTTCAAAAGCTGCTTCTCCCTCCTCTTCTCCAGTTTTCCCTTCGCTACTGCTGTTTTCTTTGGAAGCCATAAAATCCCTGTACCAATAGCAGCTGGAAGGGTGTAACTTCTCTCCTACCACTCTTCTTGTCTATTTACTGCCATCAGTCTGGACTCTCTTTATCCAACATGGATAGCCAGTTGGTTGGATTGTTTGTGTGTGGGATGATGGCCTGTCTGCATGAACTTGCCTGCCCACCACTGAATTCAAGGACACTGATGAGGTGTGTTCAGCCACACATCCCTGCTGATGCAGGCACAGCACAACACTGTTTCTAGAAGCCTGGTGGGTGCGTTTGTTGAATTTCAGACAATCAGAGTTGTCCTCACCACTACTGGCTTGTGCACCCCACCTCGTAGCAGGGGAGTCTCATTGACGCACACAGGGCTTGTCAGTGACAGTTCTCTGCCCTCACTCACAGTGCAGCACAAGGATCTCTGTACACGCAGCAGAAGGTTCCCACACAGCCCCACGAACATTAGTGTGTCATGCAAACGGAGCTTCTTCAGACACAACATAGGGCTGCAGTGAGAGGGGTGAGAAAGGAAAGCAACAGGCAAAGAGTGAGGGAGCAACGCAAAGAAAATGTGTCCATGTTCCTCTCCTGCTGTTCCCTGACAATTTCCCACAGTACAAAAGCACCAAAAAAAAATCCCAAAACCAAAAAACCCAAAAAGCCAAGCACATTTTCCCCAAGGTAAAGCCATTGCATATTAAATGACAGGAAGAGGGGTACAAAGAAGCACAACACTCTTGTGTTTTCTGTTACCCACCACAGGAACTACTGTAGGACAAACAAGAACAGGTTCTTCCAATTTGCCATGCTTGACAGAACTGAGCAAAGCAAAGCATGACATTTTCTTGTGATTAGCATTTCCCTTCAGACAGTGGCAAGAGCCAAGTGCTTCCTCCATATCATTTCAATTAAAAAAAAAAAAAGTTACTAAAGGATGGTTGTTGGCATTGCTTGTGGGGATTTGGGGCAACAGGGTGATTCCCCACTCTCTCTCTGCTCTAATTTTTATATCACTTCCTAACTCATTTTCCCTTTGCTCATGAGTGAAGGAATTTGGTGCCAATCCAGGCACCGCTCTGCTGTCTCTAAGCGTACTGCTGGAGAGGCAAGCTGAAGTGGGGACAAACAGCACTGCTGCCATCAGTTTTCCTGGCAGGCTCCTAGGGAAGTTTGGGTCACCATGGGGTATATGGCAGTGACCCTGGCAATGTTTTGAAGCAGGTGTTTGTGTGGCTTGCTGCCCCTGTGGGCAGGAGGCAGGGAGTGCCTGGCTGGACAGACTGGGACTTCACCCATCAGAGGAGCCACTTATCCCAGCGAGACAGAAACAGAAGAATCCCATAAACAGCAGTAAAATGCAAATGAGGAAGGAAAAGTCTCTGCTCATGATACAATCAGGCAGAGGCCAGAGTACAGCCCAGGAGCTGGAGGTGTTAGGACTCTCTGCTCCAGGGCCAAGCATGCTCAGGCTCCAGAGGAGCACACCCTGGGCAAGCCTGCTACATGCTTAAGCAAACAGACAAGGGCAAAGCTGACAGATCAGCATCCGGGCTAAGGGAAACAAGGGGAACCAAAAAATACAAGGATAAATTCCTAAGAGCCAGGGGAACAACTGCTTGGTTCTGCTCTAGAAGTGAGGGACATGAAGCTTCAAAAGGACAGGGTCTTCATGGCACATTAGGGAGTGGCATAGAGACTACAGAGCTTTTTTGTGTGTGTATATGTGAAATACACCATGCTCAGTTCTTGATGTTCATGTAAGCTCACAAATATATATAAATTTTTTAGTTGAAAATACTGTATTTTGGTTAGCCACAGTTAATACAGTTCAAAAACTTCCTGGCAGACAACAAGCGTAAAAGGCAGGAGTCTTCTTAAGCAGTTGCAGCAAGTAAAAGACTCAGAAGTTCCTATTCCCATTACCTTGGTACAGTACTGTCTAGCTTTGTATTTAACTTCACAAGAAAACATAACTTGGTCTCTTCATTTTGTTAAGTGTCCGAGGTCTCTGTAACAGCACAGACACATTTGTATTGTATCTACTTTTTAGGGTGATTTGAAAATCATTTAATGCTTTTTAGCAAGATCCAAAATCTTGGGAGGGGAAAAAATTACATAAGTGTGCTTATTATTGTAAAAACAGACTTTAGCAAGTATAACTGCTTAATGGGGAAAAACATTTTGCTTGGAAAAACTTAGGTTCAGGCTCTAGTTATTACTTGAACACTGCATGAAACACCAGGTTTCACTCATCTTCGTGAGGAAAACTAAACTGCAGAGTGTAATCTATTTATTTATATTAAAGTGCATGGCAGATATTTGATGTAATGGCCCTGAAGGATACGGAATGTCTGTCATTTTTAAAACATCACCGTGCTATATTTCAGGTATGACATTCTTCTAATCCTTAACTCTCCCAGATCTTCCAAGATCTAGTTCCTATTTCTGTGTGCACAGATATTACAAGCAAGGAATAAATTCACTAAAGCTGATTAAAGTTGCACCAGATACACAGTGAGTGAACAAAAACCAAGGACTCAATGTGGATGTCAGTGAGATTACGTATCAGCAGTACTTAGCATTCCTTTACTGTGATAGCTGGAGAGCATATGGTAATTATAGAAGAATTTGGCACGGACAAAAGGTTTTTAACTACAAACCTTGCAGGATCAATAAGTTTGTAGAGCGATCCATGTGGTGCACAGGCACTCGGATAAGAAGTAGATACAAAATACTTAAATACTTCCACTTAAATGGAAGCAAAAAAAGAAAACTGGTCTTAGATTCGTAAGGTGAATCTCTCTTTCCTACATCTTCACTGATTCATGTGGTCAGAAAAGAAAACCCCTTCAGTTACCCCATCAGTCATGCCTTATATCCAAGAAGCGGACTTTGGTCCCACCCTAATCTGTGCAGGTGTGCTCTCAGAGACACCAAATGATCTCTTGGCTGCAGCAGGTTCCACACAGAACCAGCAGCTCTTGATTAGGCAGAATGCATAAGCAGGACCTTCATTACCTCTCGTCGGTGGCTCTCCAAAAGGTTAATTTTGTCTGTAAAGATATGTATTTTTTAAAACACATTTGTACCAAAGAAGCAGCCAGAAGCTACAAATAGAGGGGAAGACCACACAAGAAATATTTAGCTTCATAGCCATACCAAGAAAAAAAAAAGAAATCCAACAAGAGCTAAATTGGCTAATCCATGGAAGACAGAAGCTTCTTATTTCTGTATGGTAGCTGTGGAAGACACCACTGTGTTGTTTTCTAAAACAACCACCAGGAGAAGAGACATTTAACATCCGCTCACTCCACATGTTGTTAGAACAGTTAAAAATTATACACATTTCACAACAAAGGCTGCATCTCCATGCAGATTTGACAGAATATGCTAGCCAGACGAACTGGGATCTTTTCATTGCAAGCAAATCTCTTTTCTGTTGAATGGTGAAGCATCAGAGCCCACTAACGCACACCTGTGTTCTCCAAAAACTCACAGCTGCATTTTGTATTACATAGCTGTGTCAGGAGACTGTAGAAAAATGCACAAAGTATACATTGGTACTTCCACCTTCATGAGAGATCTGGTCATTGTGACCTTAATAATACCCCATGTGCTGAGATTTTTACACTAAATTTTAAAATGTGTGACTTTCCTGATCTCCAAATAAAGCCTTGGTCTATAATTCACAGCGTGAAGTGCTATTGTTTTGAATAAGATTGAGGAATTTATACTAAGAAAGCAGGGAGAATTCAGATAACCTGCAAGAAGTGAAGCTCAAACAGGAGCTCAAACTTCTTAAAGAACATGGAATATTTCACAAGAGGATCTGTCTCCTGAGCTCTCCATCAAGCCAATCTGCAATAGCCTCACAGGGCAGGAGACCTCTCTGAGCCACAGATCAACCCTCCTTGCAGTGCTGGGACAGCCACAAACCTCTTTGCAGTGCCTGCTCTCTAGTAACTTGTGAGGAGCCACATAATTTACACATTTTCCCTACAACAGAGAACTGATAGTACAGTTTCTAATGAAGGTACATCTAGCATGATACCTACCTGCTTCATCCTCAGCAAATGAGATGATGAATTTGCTGTAAGAACTGATCATTCCAGGGAAAGCACAAGCTGTTGTGCTGCCAATACAGACACCCTGCTTCTTCCATTTATTTATCATCTCATCTTCCTGAAAAGCCATAAGTTGACTAGATGAAAAACAAAACCCTGTGTTTTATGTTTCCATTATCAAAATTAGTTCCTGTCAAAATCATGCATTACTGAAAAAAAAGAAGTCAGTGAGGACCTTGACTGTTGGCTGCCTTTTGGAAAAATAGACCAGAACAAAAGCAAACCTATTTTAAGGATTCTAAATTAGAGTAAGTTTAGATTCTGACAAAACAGCTGTTATAATAGTCAAACAGAGCACTTAATCTACTATACAGACATTTGACATTCTCATTTACTCCAGCTCAAAAGGTTTTGGGATGCTCCAATACACTTATTTGCTCAGATAAGGGCACTGAACAGGAGCTGCAGGGAAAACAATTAGTCTCACCCATTCATGAAATCACCAAAAATAATAAGGGCATTCAAGTTGGGCGATTCACATCCTCTGTAGACATAACCTCCAGTAACTGAGTTCCCCACATTGGGGCCATACGCAAATATTGGAAGAATGTCACCTGTTAAACACAGAGAAATAAAAAGTGAGGAAATTTACCACCAGAGAGCATCAAAAAGCAATTGCTCAATGACACTGACAGGTAAAATTAAAAGAAGGACCAATACAGTTGAACAAAGTGCATAGTGAAATTTCAGTAGGAATTCAGTAATTTACTCTAGTACAGAACAGACCCAGGGGCTTTAGGAGCTCTCCGTGTACTTGCTTATCAAGGCTTGGTCGTGACAAGTTTCCACAATACATAGAACCAAGATTCTTTTCATCAAGCAAGCAATGCACAAATGTATCAACCTGCAGGAAGTGTTGTCTTACAGGTTTGTGACTGCACCAGTCATTTTAGTGGGGATCATCTTTACCAATGTTAGTATTTTTAGAGAAGGGAATAAGATGAACCAATTGCAGGGTAACATCTTCGTAGGTTCCCTGACATTCTCAGCACAGAATATGACTGAATGTGTGCTGACTTTCTCTGGACTTACTACAGCAGGTCATTGTCCTTTCTGTGCTGAGGACTCCATAGATGGATGCAGCACTGCAGGTGGGGTCTCATGAGAGTGGAAGAAAAAGGCAAAATCATCACCCTTAGCCTGCTGGGCATGCTGCTCTGGATGCAGCCCAGGACATGGTTGGCTTTCTGGGATGCAAGTGCACACTGCCAGCTCAGATCCTACCTCTCATCCACCAGCACTCCCAAATCCTTCTTGCCAGGGCTGCTCTCGACCCATTCACCCTCCAGCCTGTATTAATAGCTGGGGTTGGAGAGAGTCAGAAAAAAATTGATGCCTACAGTAGCATCCAACTTAAACTTTACCTTTTGGAACGTAGATCAGCTTTGTTGGCATCAGATGCCAAAACCTTCAATTCACTGATCCTGATCTTTTCCACTCGGTTCTTATCCATGTATGAGTAATAGATATAAAACTTCCCATTGTACTTGTACTTGGGGTGGAAAGCCATCCCCAGAAAGCCCCTCTCATCCCCTAGCCACGGTGTGGCCAGCATTAACCTTCTGATATCCAGAAAGGGCTCCTCCAGCTGGCTGCCACTGGGCAGGTAGACCCAGACGATGCCCACCTGCTCAGCTAGGAACAGGTGGTGGGTGTGGTCACCGGGATGCACTGCGAGCACGGGGTTCTGCAGGCCATTGGCAACCTCTCTCAGGCAGAGCTGAATGCAGCCCCCGCTGCCCTCCACCACGGAGCCTAGGCGGAGGGTGAGGTCCGTGTTCTTCCGCACATTGGGGAAGCAGTAGTCCTCGTCGTGCAGGTGCAGGAGGTTGCAAAAGTGTGTTGTGTTTGCCTGGCAGCACTCTTGGATGTGCTGGTCACTCGTCAGCAGGCTGATGGCAGAGTGGCAGTTGAGGTGAAACTCAGAGCAATAGTCAAAACAGAGCCCTGGGAGGCTTCTAAGAGGTGTCCGAGGGTTTTCTGTGTCATAGAGATGTGCAGAATACGGAGAGCATTCCTAGAGAGTAAAAGAAACTAAATGTGTGGCTGTCTACACACATCTGGGAGAAGCCAAGACATCTCCATGGAAGAAAACTAGTTAATAAAAAGTTAGTAATGCAGAGAACATGAAGAGTCACCTTTGATGTGGAGTAGTAGAAAGTCACTCAGAATATGGGCAAAATGGATTTAGAAATCAGTATCAAAGCACAATCAGCTGCACCTAATTTCTTCCCAACAGGAGTACAACTGTGGAGGCTGTGGATTCTCCACTCACCAAGAATGGACTGAACAGTTTTGCAGAGAGATAATCAGAGCAGGGTTCCAGCTTAACAGAGGTCTGTAAATATCACAAGCAGCATAGAGAAGTCACTTGTGATATTTACACTTCCCCACAGAAGAAAAATGAGAGAGCATCAGATGAAGGTAATAGGAGCCAGGTTTAAAAAAAGAGGTGAAACTCTGCCAGGAGAAATTGTAGGTGTCAAAGAAGTATGTTGATTATATATATAAGCTGAATTAATCTCTGCTCTGATGCTGTACAACTCTGGTCATGTTCTTGCATGCATGGTATTACTGAAGCAGACTGTAGTTGAGATTTAAAAGTGATTCAGATAAGTAAATATCCTCTTACGCAATTTATGTAGATGTCATTGAGTATATAAGTGATTATTAGGGGAAAAAACCCACTCCAGGCAACATTTTCAAGTGTTACGGATTTAAATTATGTTCCTTCAAAAATTGCTGTGTTTGTAGCTGTGCAGAATATCGGTTAAATTCTGGAAATCAGGCATTGTGTTTGAATTTGTACTTAAATTTTACCTCCTCATCTTGTGAAAATTCTGGGACAGAACTTCCACAAAATTTTTCCATTAAAACTCCACCTCTATTTTAATCAGCACAAAGTTGCAGAAGTTAAAACAGAAGAGACTACATTCTGCAGAAATATTATTTTATTTGTTTTCATGCCAGCAGTCCAAAACAATCTATCCAGATCTTTTATTGTGCACATATGCAGGAAGCTAAGTACACAGACAGTCAATGAAGGAAGAACTCCTACATTAGCAATTTTTCTGCCTCATTAAACAAGTTCATTAAACCAAATTAATTTTAAAAATCTGGGCAGTTATACAAGCACTGTTTGTTGGTTTGTTTTTTTTTTTTTTGTGCAAGTAGCAGCCTTTTCAGGCTATTTAAGGTGAAGACTACAGTCCCTAATTCCAAACTTTGCACAGCAAGTTCTTGCCTTTGCACGCAGAAGAACCACAGAGGTTTTGGCCATAATAAGAACAGATACAACTTGTAAGTAGTAAAGCCCTTTCAGTTCTTGGATGGTATAACAAGTTTCTCACTTCCCATTGCTGCCATTTGGTTACTAAGCTCCACAGAATGAGGTTGTTTCTGTTGGTTCTGCATCACATCGGTAAGGAACATCTCCCTCTTCCCAAATCAGAAGTCTCCAGCCTTGCAAAGGGGAGCCAAGTCCCCCAGGCCGGCCCTTGCAGCCTGATCCCAGCCCTGGTTGGCAGATCCACACCATTTTCTTCATGTTTAAGGTTTTTCCATAACAGGGAAGAGCACCAGCAGGCCCTGAGAGCCATCTCCAGAAGTCAAAGCTTCAGGTAAATGTTCTTGACTTTCTGTTCTCACCTTCCTGAAGGAGAGCAGCTTAGGTGGAGGCTTTTAACAACACCTGGCCAGCATGTGCCCCCTGATGCTTATGGAGTCCATTGACCACTGGTCACCTTCTCTGCACCCCCAAATTGGTCAAGTTTTTAGTTATAGTTTTCACAAAATATGGTGCTGATTTCAAGTGACTAGAGGTAGAGAGAGGTGACAGCCTGATAAGGTGCCCCAAGGAAAGGTGTGGGAGAGTAGACAGGGCCTAACATGCATTTCTAGTCCTGGGAAGCTCTATCATTCTTGCTAGCATGTGGCTGCAGCCCGCTCACCTGTTGGGAGATAGGCTTTCCAGCCTGCTACCTGACATACTGTGTAGAGGGTCCTGGGAAAGCTTGCCTGAACATGTTTCTTGTGTGTCACTCCCATTTCCCTGCCAATCCTGGTGTCCTACCAATCACCTGTCCAGGGATCAATTTCCCAGGACCTCCCCTTTCCTGCCCCTTAAATACCCACCACCTTTTACAATAAAGTAGATCGGTTCATCTGCCTGAACTGCACACTGTGCCTGCGTCTCTTCTTTCGGGGTTCAGTCGTGGCTGCCTGCAACTTAGAAGCTAAGAACCCAACCCGTCTGAATCATTCCCTTGCCCACAACGGTGGCAAATGGCGCCCACGTGGGCCTTCTGAGTTTGCAGTTTCACTCGCATCAAGAGAAACTCCTCAGGGGCACCGGGGCAACAGGCGTGTCTGAGAGGGACATGTTTCCGCCGGTTAGTTCACAGCGAGCTTTGGAAGTCGAAGAGAGGACTCTCCTACCTCCAGCAGAGGTGAGCAAGCTGTTGGGAAACCCGTTCCTATTCCTGCCTTCCCACCCTCCCTCCCAAAACCTCCAAATTTCAACATGGGAGCCAAGATTACTAAGCCTGAGAAAGACATTTACAAAAGACTCCGTGTGGTTCTTGAGATTGAAGGGCATAAATATGATAAAATTTCTTTACAAGCCCTATTGAAATGGCTCCAAACCCATGTCACCGCAGTCCCAGAAAAACTTAATTTTGAGGAGTGGGACAAACTGGGAGATCGAATCTGGGAAGCAAGCCGCTCTGGAGACAGATTGGCCAGGGACTCTCTCGTAGCGTGGAGACTGGTCCTTATGCT